>JAHDVE020000402.1:0-126231 GCA_022606495.2 Halesus radiatus
ATACAAAAGTTGCATATCAAAATAAAATAAATAATGGATACCTACCACGGAAAGATTTGAAACACAACGCAAGTAGGTTTATTGTCGGAGAGAGGTGAAAGCCAAAGTTCTTGGTTGTGGAAGTATGAAGATGTTGGAAGAATTGCTAGTTACTGTAAACATTTCAGAGTTTCAAATACAAAAGTTGCATATCAAAATAAAATAAATAATGGATACCTACCACGGAAAGATTGGAAACACAACGCAAGTAGGTTTATTGTCGGAGAGAGGTGAAAGCCAAAGTTCTTAGTTATGGAAGTATGAAGAAGTATTCTCATTAATGAAACTAAATATATTTTTGTTTTATATCATTATAAATATCTGTATTTTTAAGATAACAAATAAGATAACATAGTTATATTAACTTAATTCAAAACTCTGAATTGCCTTTTTAATGATGAAATTAAATTTACATTGTAAAGAGTCGGATTGTGTTGTTAAACTGTTCAAACTGGTAAGAAGATCAAAAATTATAGAGCAATGTCGTAATGTAACAGTAAATATACAACTTTATGTACGTTATTCTTGACATCTTTTTAAACCCGTCTTGGGATAGTCATGAACGACGAATATATATATATATACATGGAACAGTTTCATAATAAGATAATGTAACGTTTAAACATGAATTATTTATTAGTATGAAAATAATCAGAGATAAATTTCCGTTTAAGAAACACGGCGTTCATATTGATTGGTTTCTGATAAAAAAAACTAAATATAAATACGGATTCAAAGAAAATAACATTTCTAAAAATCAGTAAAATCTTTAAAACGTATTACTATTGAGAAAACATGTATTTCAAATAAATACAAACAGTGTATATAGGACAATACAGCGGTATTACAATTTTCCAATATTATTTTATTTATCTCGTATTTTGATAGTTGAAATCTTGACAGTTTTTTTTAACAGAGAAATGTCCTTTCAGAACTGAAAGGTTAAAAAGGTCAACCAAATTTGTATCTCGAAAAACATTAAATTTTCGACCCAATTCTGTCATACGTATTTTATTTCAAATATTCTTACAAAAAGATGTCAGATAATTGAGTATTAAAATAGGTTTGACTAGTTTTACCATCAGGCTTTGATCGGGAATTGGATTCTCATTTATCGGCTATGGAAATAAGTTTGAAAGTAAAGATATTGCTCCATGTCTATGGATAGTAACGTGGTTAAAGTAAGTAACAACTTATTAATATAAATTATCTATAATTTGTTATAAAAAAATAATTCAATTATCAATCCCTGTTCCATCATTGGATTTCAGGACTCCTGCGATTTTTTTTTCTTATTTAACCTTTGAAAAAATATTATTAACAATATTGAGTCTTGTTTTGTTTTGTACGGTTAATATCAAATCATGGCACGATCAAGTGAATTAAATACTTGAGTCGGGCCATGTCAGAAGTCGGAATAATAGAAGAGAATGTATGAGACGATGTATGAATGTGAATGAAGCAAGAAGTGTATGCCAAGATCGAGTTGTTTGGCGGCCCATCCTCTCTGCCTACCCCTGCGGTGAAGTGGCGTGATGGTTAGTTAGTTAGTTAGTTAATATCAAATCTCTACAATTCAATGCGGAAATAAAAATGCGATTATAAAATAGTTACAGAATTTTGTTCATTTGGTTAACCCAATCGCCGCCAAGCCCATGTTAACCAAGACTGCGAATCCATGACTCCTACCGAGCGCATGGTTACTAAGGTAGTTTTCAAATTATACAAACCTCTTTTCATAAGAAGGTACAATCATCGTTCAATGGTCGGCGGGATGTCAATTTTTACTACATAGCAGACTTATATGAAATTGTTCTTCAGGAAAATTCAGTGAAATATCATTAAAACATACGTTCAGTTTAAAATATTTGACCGATAATATAAATCCTCGTTATGAAAATATCATAAAACACCCCAAAATCTAATACGTAGTGTCAATATTGATTAATCTACAAATCATGATAAATTTCACCCCTCTAGACATGAATTAAAACTGGAAGTTTTTTCAATACTTTATAAAACATTTTTACTTTGCATAAAATAATTTCTTTAAAGGCGTGTTTCAGTTAAAATGACTAATCAATTAATCCATTAATTTTATTTTTATTAATCTTGATGAAACATAACTATGAAAGTTTTGTCGATGTCTGTCTCACTGGGAATTCTCGTTTCTAGACAGACGTAGAAACTCAAATTCATTACATAAAAATTAAGCAACATAAAGTTCCCTTTAAATTTTATATTTAAAAAAACTGTCTAATTAAAGGGTGTGGAAATCGAGATTAAATAAAAAAATTACCTTTCAAGATACAAACATAGCTACCGTCTAAACGAGCATAAAATAAAAAAAAAACAAAAAAAAACGTCAATTTTCGTTGGATAAGGAGGAAAAATATTTATTTTCAAATACATACGTACGGCACGAAAGGGTCAATTAAATGCTTTATTTAAAGTAAAAGATCAAACAAAAAATGTAAACATGTAGTAGTAAAGACTTCAAACAGAATCACACTGTAGCAGGGTAAAAAATCAAACGATTCCACGTTTTTCTGGAAGACGAAGTTTATTGAATCTTTGATTAAATAATATACTGAATTGGTAATTCAAAAGTTGGCTGAGTTCTGCCGTAAGCTTTTCATTAACCCAAACCTTTTAAGGATCGACTTGAAGATTCTGTTTAAGGATGCTTCGTACAAAAAAAGTCAAGAGGTTCTTGAATTCATAATTAAATTACATCGACAGTAACGAATCTTTCGATCGATTTGTTGGCGACTCGAAGGAATAATTTATTATTATTTTTATAAACAATAATTATTAATCTAAAACACTCATCCAAATTGAAAAAACCTTCCGAGCAAAGATAAATGTCGCCAGCAGGACTCGAACCCGCACCCTTCTAATATCCGGTCAGATGCTCTACCGTTGAGCTACGTCGGCTTATCGCAAACCCGCCAAGTTAATCAATATACTAGTGTTCCATTCAATAATAACTGTTTTTATTATATTTTCACCTGTAAACAACCAACTTTATTAGTATGAGAGAGGCTTGTAACGGCTAAATCCCTCAAATAGATGGCGTCGAGACAAATTATGTCTACATTTATTGGTGAAAATTGCTTTGACCTTTCAAATATTTATTAATTGATAAACTAAAGTTCTTTAAAACTTAAGACAAGATTTTTGTGCATAGTGCAAAGGGTAACAATTATTATTTTTATAAACAATAATTATTAATCTAAAACACTCATCCAAATTGAAAAAACCTTCCGAGCAAAGATAAATGTCGCCGGCGGACTCGAACCCGCACCCTTCTAATGTCCGGTCAGATGCTCTACCGTTGAGCTACGTCGGCTTATCGCAAACCCGCCAAGTTAATCAATATATACTAGTGTTCCATTCAATAATTACTGTTTTATTATATTTTCACCTGTAAACAACCAACTTTATTAGTATGAGAGAGGCTTGTAACGGCTAAATCCCTCAAATAGATGGCGTCGAGACAAATTATGTCTACATTTTATTGGTGAAAATTGCTTTGACTTGTCAAATATTTATTAATTGATAAACTAAAGTTCTTAAAACTTAAGACAAGATTTTTGTGCATAGCGCAAAGGGTAACAATTATTATTTTTATAAACAATAATTATTAATCTAAAACACTCATCCAAATTGAAAAAACCTTCCGAGCAAAGATAAATGTCGCCGGCAGGACTTGAACCCGCACCCTTCTAATGTCCGGTTAGATGCTCTACCGTTGAGCTACGTCGGCTTATCGCAAACCCGCCAAGTTAATCAATATATACTAGTGTTCCATTTTTAATAATTACTGTTTTTTATTATATTTTCACCTGTAAACAACCAACTTTATTAATATGAGAGAGGCTTGTAACAGCTAAATCCCTCAAATAGATGGCGTCGAGACAAATTATGTCTACATTTTATTGGTGAAAATTGCTTTGACTTGTCAAATATTTATTAATTGATAAACTAAAGTTCTTAAAAACTTAAGACAAGATTTTTGTGCATAGCGCAAAGGGTAACAATTATTATTTTTATAAACAATAATTATTAATCTAATATAATAATATTACGCCATCTATTTGAGGGATTTAGCCGTTACAAGCCTCTCTCATACTAATAAAGTTGGTGTTTACAGGTGAAAATATAATAAAAACAGTAATTATTGAATGGAACACTAGTATATATTGATTAACTGGCGGGTTTGCGATAAGCCGACGTAGCTCAACGGTAGAGCATCTGACCGGACATTAGAAGGGTGCGGGTTCGAGTCCTGCCGGCGACATTTATCTTTGCTCGGAAGGTTTTTTTAATTTGGATGAGTGTTTTAGATTAATAATTATTGTTTATAAAAATAATAATTGTTACCCTTTGCGCTATGCACAAAAATCTTGTCTTAAGTTTTAAGAACTTTAGTTTATCAATTAATAAATATTTGACAAGTCAAAGCAATTTTCACCAATAAAATGTAGACATAATTTGTCTCGACGCCATCTATTTGAGGGATTTAGCCGTTACAAGCCTCTCTCATATTAATAAAGTTGGTTGTTTACAGGTGAAAATATAATAAAACAGTAATTATTAAAATGGAACACTAGTATATATTGATTAACTTGGCGGGTTTGCGATAAGCCGACGTAGCTCAACAGTAGAGCATCTGACCGGACATTAGAAGGGTGCGGGTCGAGTCCTGCCGGCGACATTTATCTTTGCTCGGAAGGTTTTTTCAATTTGGATGAGTGTTTTAGATTAATAATTATTGTTTATAAAAATAATAATTGTTACCCTTTGCGCTATGCACAAAATCTTGTCTTAAGTTTTTAAGAACTTTAGTTTATCAATTAATAAATATTTGACAAGTCAAAGCAATTTTCACCAATAAAATGTAGACATAATTTGACTCGACGCCATCTATTTGAGGGATTTAGCCGTTACAAGCCTTTCTCATACTATTAAAGTTGGTTGTTTACAGGTGAAAAATATAATAAAAAACAGTAATTATTGAATGAAACACTAGTATATATTGATTAACTTGGCGGGTTTGCGATAAACCGACGTAGCTCAACGGTAGAGCATCTGACCGGACATTAGAAGGGTGCGGGTTCGAGTCCTGCCGGCGACATTTATCTTTACTCGGAAGGTTTTTTCAATTTGGATGAGTGTTTTAGATTAATAATTATTGTTTATAAAAATAATAATTGTTACCCTTTGCGCTATGCACAAAAATCTTGTCTTAAGTTTTTAAGAACTTTAGTTTATCAATTAATGAATAATTTATTCGCCGATATATGTTTTTTTAATGTTAAATAAATAAAGTATTATTAGAACAATCTGTTGGTTTCCGTATGTAACTATACAACCGTTTCGACATTTAAGGTCATTTTAAAGCTGTAGTCGTGCCATGAAAAATCGACTTATTTCTGAGAATTTTGTTACCCCTGCCCCCTACTATTGGTATGTTATTAGTGGGTTCAATAGAAATGATTTTTATAATGTCTTCAAATGATTGGTGGCTTTCTTCAAAACCTTGTGGCATCATTACTAATAAATTAATTAAAAATTACTTTGTAATCGCTACTTTATTAATATATATATATATATATGTATATATATATATATATATGTTATGGTTGAGATTTTCACGGGTGTAAGATGTAGAATAATTTTCTCAGTTTACCCGCGTAATGTAGTCCTTAGAAGGACTTTTTAACTCCTGACGTTTCGGACAAATCACATTGTCCATCTTCAGAGGCCTTATGTCTTGAGTTTTGTTTTGAACAGATCGCTTGAGCGTGTCCGTTCAATCCAAAAGTCAAAACCTAAGACTTAGGTTTACTTAGGTTTACTTAGTCACTTAGGTTTTGACTTTTGGATTGAACGGACACGCTCAAGCGATCTGTTCAAAACAAAACTCAAGACATAAGGCCTCTGAAGATGGACAATGTGATTTGTCCGAAACGTCAGGAGTTAAAAAGTCCTTCTAAGGACTACATTACGCGGGTAAACCGAGAAAATTATTCTACATATATATATATGTATCAACATGTTTCGAAAGCGAAGCTTTGTTCATAAGAAAATACAGAATACTAAAAAATAATAATGTCAAGTATAGACAAATGATAAACATAAACAAAAAATTATTAAAGTAGGTAGTAATTACTCAAAAATGTTGATAAAAAAATATTATAAAATATTGAATAACAAATTTATGTTGGAAATTAAAAAAAATAAATTATTACTAATATAAATATGAAAATCAATTCACGTGACACCTATTTAAAAAATAAAATTGATAATTAAATATATTTAATTGACTATTAACACTTTTTCTAATTTATAAAATTTCAAAATTTTCTAATTGTTTACGTGTTGTATTTTTGCATTTGTGTAAAAAATTTTAAACCTTCATTTATTACTAAAAGAATGATTCGTTTCCAAAATATGGTTTATGTATTCAGAATAATTATCAATACTAATTTAATGATTTTTGAAAATATTAAAATTTTTAATTTTAAGAAAAAATGAACCATAAAAAAACGTTTTGAACACCAAAAAATATTTAATCTGCTGTATTTTAATGATTCTATTTAGTAAGATCTTCCAACCACCAAAATTTATTGCAATTATACAGTTACCCACATTTACGAAAACATTGTGAATAATATAAATAATATACAGATTTAATAAATATTATTCCTTCATTTAGAAAAAAATACATCCAGACCTATTCAAATGGACATTGACACTGAAAAACTCATGTTTTATCTAAATTTAAACGCGTAACTGAATCAGAAATTTTAAAACACATTGATAATCTCAACATAAATACAGCCAATGATCCAGACGAATTGAGCTGCACTACAATTAAATCAATTAAACAACATATATCCCTACCTCTGTAACATATATTTAATTCCTGCCTAGAAAAAAACACTTTTCCAGACGCGTTTAAACTCTCAGATATTGTACCAATCCATAAATCTGGATCAATTTCTAAAGTAGACAATTACAGACCAATATCTCTGATATCCCAACTTGCAAAGATATTAGAAAAAATAATAAAGATACAATCCCTAGAGTGCACTTTTGTCCTTAAATCAATATGGTTTTAGATCAGGTCTTACAGATGATGTCTTATTTAATCTAACAAGAAATATATATACTAATCTTGACTAAAATATGAAAAGTCTAACTATTTTCTTAGACTTAAAAACGGTGTTCGATACCGTTAATCATAATATATTGATTAGAAAACTCAATAATATAGGAATTAAAAATAACTGTCTGTCATTATTAAAAAAATATATCTACTTGATGGCCAACAATGTACAAAAATTGGTGATAATGTTAGTAAACAAGAATCTGTGAAGCATGGGGTTCCTCAAGGAACAGTTATCGGCCCGTTATTGTTCCTCGTTTACATTAATGATCTATGTAACATGAAAATACCGGGAAAACTTTTCTCATTTGCTGATGATACTGCAATCACAGAAGATGGTAAATCCTGGAACGAAGTCATTGAAAATGCCAATAAATGCACCTCCACTATCAAAGAATGTCTCAACCAAAACCTTTTAACTCTGAACTGTGAAAAAACTATTTACTTTCCTTTCTATAATTCCAAAAGGACGGAACCTCTAACAAACCTAAATATAAGGTTCCACAACGATGTTTGCAATTCTGTTACATGCCATAATTGTACAGAAATGAGTTCAGGGAATACAGTTAAATATTTAGGAATTATAATAGATAGTCAACTCAAATGGACATATCATGTAGAAAAGCTTGTAAGTAAATTAAGGTATTTAACTTGCATATTTAAACCATTGAATAACATAGTTGATATCAAAATAATGAAAATGGTATATCATGCACTGGTGCAATCATCAGTATCTTATGGAATAATCGGATGGAGGGGAATTTATAATACTTACCTTAAACTACTTGAAACATCTCAAAAATTAATACTGAAAATAATGTTACATAAAGAAAGAACCTTCCCCTCCATGCAACTATTCCATGAGGCTGAACTGTTAGATATAATAAAAAATCATTGTCTACAGTGCCTAAAATATGTATTTTCAAGACAAAAACTTTTCCCAAAAAACGAAAATCGATCAAGTAACAAGATAAATAACGTTCTTGAAGTACCTTTGTGTAAAACTAGGCGTGCGCAGAGACATGCTTTTTTAAGATTTTGCTCCGAAGATTTTTAATTTTCTATCTACAGAATGTATGTGTCCACACATATCATCTTTAAACACATACAAAAATGAAATAAAAACTGGATTAAAACCAAAGATATCAACCCTTTCCTGCTATAATTGTATATTTTCCCCACTTTTCTTTCTTTTTTCGATTTCTTTTCTTATCCAATTTAAAATCTTTTATTTAACTTACCTTCAACACTCATGTATTAATACAAATAAACTAATATACTGCAACTAACTGATACCAGGTATACCCACGCACTGGCTTTGCCTATGTGGGATTTTTTGTTTTATATACATTACACATAGGTTGTTCAGATGTATTTATAATTTAATGTTAAAAAAAAAAAATGTTTATAATCATTGTACCTTGTTTGTGTGAATCAAAAAACTAATAAATAAAAACAAAAACAAAATACCTGAAATGCCATTGAGGGCTTTCTTTTCAAGTCTCGTAATGTTTGAGTTTATGTGATACCGCTAAGAACTTTATTAAATTTGAATATGATTGGTAGGTTTTTAATGTTTATTTAAAAAAAAGCACTAACTTTTCATTCATCTCGTGCAATAATTATGTAATATTAATACAATGTAAAATAGTAAAAAAAAACAAACATCAAGAAAACAAAGTATACCTAAATCTCTGGGACACAATTTTAACGCGGTTTCAAGATAACAGAACCGAATAAATTCCAGTTACTGTATACGATCATCGTATATGTAGTGTACACTTATAGATTCGTTGTGCTTGCTGTTTTAGTTATCCAATATCATGTAGCTACATGTATATCTAACATGACAGATGATGTAGTTTATCACATTAGGTGCATACTTCCTCAACATATCATGAAAATAAATATTAGTAAAACGCGGCATTGTCATGGTGGTTGATGTATTTATTCGGGTAGAATATTCTTTCTCTCCTTCCAGTGTCTCAGATGATGTTTATATCTTTAAAAATGGCTGTTGCTGTCTTCTGTTTTGCGAAATAACAACCTTAAGTAGGAGAAAAAGAGCGAAACGTTCTTAGAAGCAAAAACCGTGCTCTAAACTTCATTTACCAATCGATTAGATATTATATCCTTAATTTATTTTGAAGAAGTACTAACTCAATACAATTTTATTTCCCTCGGCTCCTCGGGCCGCAGGATGTGCGAGGCCTGAAAGGTTTAAACCCTCTGCGAGGGCAGGTACCGCTCGATCCCTGGGGGACACTCGGAGACAACAACTTTTAACTTTCTTTTAGGGGATGTTGAAAAACCAAACACTCTGTTAAAAAAATCTCCTAAAATCCACTGGTATAAAAGGTTCTCTGAAGTTAAAGAAATAGGCGACCGTTTTTTATTGAATAAACATGGGAGCGACAAAGGCGACAAAACAATAATTTTAACTGAAATTTACCTTCTACTGTGTTGTACTTACTTTCATAATATCTTAGATCTTATGGTGTTTCAGCACATTGATAAGAATGAAACCAGTAATGTACTAGTAGTAAGGAGAAAGTTTAAAAAATCACGCATCGGTGCGCAAATGCGTCCACATCCCGCAACACTGTAAATAACTAAAAGTGTAAAAATAAATAAAAAATGTTAATATCTATTAAAAATTTCTTACGCCTTTTAAGGTAATTTTATAAATATTTTACTGTCCTGAAATTATAAATATTTCAATAAATATCAACTCTTCTTTTGCCACCAATCTTCTAACAAATGTAGCATTAAGGAGGATAAAATTGCAACTGTAAAACTATCGTCTCTATACTTAATTTTTTTAATAAAACTGTTCATCTGAAGCGACTTGCAAGGTAAGTATGTTTTTCTGTATCTGTTTGTACATAATTAGATAAAGAATAGGAAGTAATATTTGTACAGCGCCCTTGAGGTGTTTTTTCACAAAAACGGCGCTATACAAATCATCCAATTATTATTATTATTATTGATCTTTCTATCCAAATTAGGGCTAACAACTGTGAAGGTTGAGAGAGCGATGATTTTAAATTAGGAAAATGAAGGGAACACATTTGTTATATGCTTCTTACGATTTACAAACACTTATCCGCATAATATTATTTTGATTAAACCTCCTGACCAATTTACTGAAAACTGTTTTAAATATAACTCAGGCCAAAAATTCACCGTGTTGGAGTGTACAATAATAGATTTTTTTGGCTATGAATTATGTAAATTCGTGTATTCGTATATGTACCTTCGTTCAAAAGGTTCTCCAACCACGTTAAAATAATGTTGGTACCCAAGTGCATCAACACATTTCTGTTAATCTAGTTTTAAAGAATATATTGTATTTTAAAAATGTCATTTCACGCATACAATGTGCCTATAGGGTTTTGGAAGCGGAACGACAATTTGTTGTTTTATTTTGGTTTTGTATGAGAACGTATTCAATCTATAGGCAAAAAACATTATAAGACACATTCGATCATATTTCATTCCTTTTTGTGGCAGTGAACAAAGGGGATCGCTCTGTGCACAAAATATTAACTCATTTTTAACAAAAGGATTCAGGGCCGGAAAAAAATTCAGCGTTGAAAACCCAAAGATTCACCAGTCATTTATCTCCTTTACGTCCACATACATCATACGGGGAAGTATTTTACCTAAGGCAATTGCGTATAATCTAATCGGCCGGTGAACGTTATTTGGAAAATACAAATATCCGAAATAAATACTTTGGTCCGCCCGGGATCCGCACAAAAGGATTTGTATACCAGATCTGCTTTGAATCCAGGGTTGGCGGTTGTATGGGGGAGTACCGGAACTTCCGGGTTACAAACAATCATTCTTATGGCTTCTGGGTTTTGTGGTGTATTTCTGGACAAGTTGTTTCATTTTAGGGTTGTTTGGGTTTCAGTATCCCAAATAATGAATATTGTTGGATTTGAATGTGCCAACAATATTAATGCACCGGAAAGTTTCGGAGTGCAAAAATTTGTTTTTTTATTTTTATTTTTTATTTATTAAGTTAAAAGAAATACTTAAATATACATAGTATATTCATTAACTACATAGATACATATTATATTAATTAGCTACATAGATAAATATTATTCTTAACCTATTTTAATACTTATATTATACATCATATTACTTAATAATACATTATATTATTTATATACCTTACATATTATTCCTATATTACATGTTATACCTATTATACATTGTTATTTTGCTCACTTACTTTGTTTGAGATTGAACAGTTTTTTTGTTAATGTTCTTACTCGATTCTCTGTTTTCAGACTATCGGGAAGGATATTGTATATATATACGAGTACATATACACCCTCATGGCCTACGTATCTTTTACCACTTTCAGCCTCTACTGTATTAGTGTACAATTTATTATGTTATCTTGTGTAGTGTTCGTGTACTGCTTCAAAGCCCTCCGAGCCATTGGAGTTTGTGTGTGCTTTGGGGGCTTGTCAGACAAAAAGGAAATCATGGCCTGCGTAAGAATGGGTTGGTGCACATGTCAAGAGGTCATTGATGTGCAACAAAAACAGTGTCGGAGACTGAACCGATCCTTATGGGGCGCAAGCATTTATTGAATGCGAAAAAGAGATGAAACTGTCAGCAACCGTCTGAATCGATCTCTCCCTCAAAAAGTCGGCAATCCACGTACACAAGGATACGGGAAGTCTGTAAGAAGGCAGTTTGTTGACAAGTCTTTGCCGAACCCGGTCATAGGCCTTAGAAATGTCCAGTGAGACCGTTTGAATCTTACCGTATCGTTTTAGGCACCGCCCCCAAACATGCGTCACATACGCGAGAAGATCACCGCACGAGCGGTTTCGCCTGAATCCGTACTGACGGTCGTTAATAATTTAGTTCTTCTCGAGGTATGTGAGCAGTTTGTCGTTGATCAAACGTTCCATCACCTTGGACAGAACTGATGTGATCGCTATGGGGCGGTAGTTGGCCGGGTTGGAGCGGTCACCTTTGTTAGGTATAGGGTGAATGACCGCTTCTTTCCAACCAGAGGGCACAGAGCCACATTTTAAAGAGCATTGTCAAAATTGGAACAATTTCTGCAGCACGCCTCTGCAATACCAGAGCAGGTATTCCGTCAGGCCCACTAACTTTATTAACATCGAGCCCCCGTAATTTTCTAAAACCGTATTGTTTAAAACATAAAATTTTTTTTTTTAAAGAAATTTATTTAACCTATAGTATATATTAATTACCCTTTCATATACTTTTGATAAAATCGGTAGTACAGAGATGATCCTGCAGTTGGAAGTTTGAGTTTTTAAACATCTTTATATATTGGAATAACCCTTGCGATTTTGAAACTATTTTGAAATTGACCTTCTTTCAAGCTCGGGTTGATCAATTTAGTTAGTATAGGTGTTATAAGCGGGGCAAGTTTTTGTACTATTGTGAATTTTAGTTTATCACATCCAGCACTCGCGTTAATATTAGCTTCAGATGAAAAACATGTTTCTCAGGAGGAGTTAAAATCGTTTTTGGGGATTTTATTATAGCAAATATTTCGAGCTCAGTTGTGGGTTGCATATATATTGATTCTTCACTTTCATGTTTTAATGTAATATTCTCGTCCAGTTTCTGGGTATATTTGTTGAAAATAGTGTCAGCCAAAGAAGCGCCAATATTACAAAAGTAGTTGTTGAAGTTTTCGCAAATTTTGATTTCTTCCGTATTGATTTCTTCACCCATCATTATTTTTTTAGGTTTGTTTAAGGTGTGTTTTTGGTTTTTAATGATATTATTTATTACGTTACTTTCTAGAGCTCAACTGTCATGTTTTTTCTAGTCGATAATATTTAAATTTAAATAAAAGTTGAAAAAATAATGTGAATACTAAGTAGAAAGCAAATGAGTTTTGATAGCTTATTTGATGAGTGCATTCCTTATGCAGAGGAAAGAACCCGAATTCTAGTTTTTATCTATCTATTTTATATTATTTGTATAATATTACTTTTATTATAATAATTTACGTAATATCAATCAAATCATAATTATTTATATTTACCAATATTAGAGGATGTTTATTGAAAGCGAAAATTAATTCAAATTTAGGATAATATCTTTTCCGTCATATAACGTAAAAAACCTGTCGGGTCGTCATTTCAAGAAAAAATAAAATAACGTGGCAACCTTGTTTCTACCTGTTTTTATTCGGATACTAAATAATCTCTCGCAAGATGCCATGTTTTTCGCCTCTATTCGATCTGCGCTGTGTGGTGGAAGACCCCTGAAAGATATTTTACGAGACTTCCCTCGATATCTTTGAGAAAACTTGGAGGTATTATGTATCCAGATTTTTCGCGAAAAAACACAAACTACATCAGTGGTTTTCTAACTTTGTTTATCAAAATAATGTTGCGCTAAAAAATTCTTCAGTACTGTTATAGAGGTAAAAAATTCTTTATTTTGGGATATGAGGAAGGTAGTACAAACCTGGCCCGTTTGATAGATTCGCCTATCTTAACAAACGGATTGCAATATTAGGAGCACAAACGTCAGGTGGGAATGCTGTCCTTCTTCTACCGGCATTTCGATGGAAGAAGCCCTGAGGAACTAGCGTTTTTAATCCTTTCGGCACCGGTGCATAGTTGGGAAACACGCCAAACGCGCGCTCAACATTTATACACTATTGAAATTTCTCACATGAGAACGGGTCGCTTTTATGGTTCGTTGTGAAATGATTTGCGAGCCTCTGTGTTTCTCCCCTCTTACAACACGGGTCTCTTCAAGACACAGGATTACTCGTTTCTATTCTCTAAAAGACCTTCCACATAGCATTCCCAAAGATGACATAGGTCTTAAGAAAAATTATTCCCCCAGGGCCTCCTGTATGAAGTTTTGGTATAAAAAAAACTTTCTCTATTGTGGTATTTAGTCAGTATAATGGTAAAAAATAATAACAGACCTATAAACACATAAGTCAGTCAAGGTATTAGAATTTTTTTTTTAATTTAATGTAAATCAAATTTAATTATGTTATTATTAAGTTCTGCAAGTATTTTTAGTTTTTATTATTGTGACAGCTTTTTCGGCGTTTAAGGTCATTTTCAAAATGTGATTAATCCACATTGTGACGACTTATTTATATGATTTTATAATTGATTAAGATTGTAAAATCATCATTATAAAATTTTATTTACATTAAATTTAAAAAAATATATTGAAGTTCTACGAATTAAACACAAACAATTAATAATTAATAAGGTATTTCTCAGGTAATTAGAAGGAGGTCTCCCTCATGTTTGGTAAAATATACTCGTATTTCGCAGAATGAACGGATATGGAAATGAACAGTTTTGTAGGAAAAAAACTTTTGGTTAAATGAAAGTGTATTTTCATAGAAATGCATATGAATATTTAAGAGCTGACTGTCAAAGCTTCTTAATAGTATTTTTTTTTCTAAATATTCGAATGACGAACTTACTGGTTTATTGGATTAAACAAAATATATAATCTTCATTGTATAAAACTAACAATATGTTGCTTCCAATCGAATTGAAAATACGATGATATGTTACTTAATAATATTAATGATAATAATATTTCTTACAAAAGGTATGCAGGGGTAGCGCATACAATTTCGTAAGCGAAAGTAAATAGAAAAAAATAACAATGTATAAAATAAGAAAAATAAAACAATATGATAAAAAAGATGGCTTAATAAAGATATACGAGTACGAGTATGTTAAAATATATATTTAAAATACTTACATATTTAAAATATCTCACCTTCAAATTCAACAATAACTTTCAATGTACTATACATTTTTGCAACAGAGGCGAACAGTGCCTGATTTAATATTCTTTTTAGTATTACTCCTGATGAAGAAAGGATAGCTTTCGAAACATGTAGCTATCTTTTTATTAATAATGTGGTGAATACAGACTATATTATTTAATTCATTGATTTAATATTTTTTCATAGAATTCTGTATAATAATACCGCTTGTACCTAGCCTAATTAATTTTAATATACCCTTGAGACATACCCCCCATATAGCACTATTCCACACGCATAGTTATAAAACAAATGCAGCTTCAAATTTGCCAATCAATCGTGCTCTCATTCATTCAATAATATTTACTTGAATAACTCTGATATTTTCTAGGATTCACTAGCCATTTCTAAAAGGAGCATCTCATTTATATAAACTGCTCAATGCGCATACATGTGGCATCACTTCTATATCTATAAGATGTACCACTTCTTGGACCTACAGACTAATTCACTCATACATTCACACGCACTTATATATTACACACGTCATCCGGTAAATACATGTATAAATATGACATTACAAGGAAACACGTCATAGGTAAATTTAATTTCCGGAAATTGTTTCCCTCTGTAACCAATGCACTATTTTGTTTCTGTTACCAAAATGAATAAAACGAGTATTAGAGTTTTTCAAAAGGACGTTACAAAGTTAGACAACTTTCGACACCCGATTAATTTTCATTTAGAATTCAAATGTCTGCACGATGGATGTAAGTTACAAATTCGGCGATAGACAAATCCCGCTGAAACGTTAGACCTCGGAATTTGGTGAAATCAGTCTTACAACATTGCATCGGACACTTGGTGGCTCCCGGGACCCCATTATCCACCCGCCAGCCGCAAGCGCCCGATCGCTAGTCGGCATTCAGCGACCCTCCGGCGGCATTCAGCCAACCTCCAGCGGCATTCAGCGAACCTCCATTGGCTGAATAACTTTGCGTTTAATTGGTGAAATGCCGATCGCAGATGCACGCCGAGGAACAAAGCGGGAAGGTGCGGCCATTATTCAAGATGCATGAACCAGGATCGGGACTGGGGAGGTTGTAGAGGGGTACGAGGATGCTCCAAATGCTCCGCGCCAGACCGGAAGCTGTCAGATGATTTGGCGGGTAATGTCACTCCCCTAGCTGAGAATGTTCTGACTTTGAAATCAAATAAAAAAGATCGGTAAGTAAAAGGGGCCATTAGGTACATTGATTCAAAATGCACAATTTAACTATTAGCACTCTCTAATGTTTTAACTAATAAAATGCTATCAATCTTTATTTCACATATTATAGGAAAACAAAATTGAAAAATGTCTCTGTCAGGACACATCTTTAATGCTACTTTAATTTCTAATCCCATCAAAGGCGTACTCTTTCTTTTGGTAGGTACGACAAGGGGTAGATCCCAGTTATCAGAAAAAAAATTCTAATTTTGTTCTCAATCAGTGGAAATATCAGTAAGAGCATTTTCCGGTTCCACAAGGGTTGCTAGCGGCAACATTTTTTCGTTGATATTTGGCTTTATGCCAGTAAGTAGCATTTCTTCACGTCTTCATCAGTTCTTTCCGGAGATGGTTAAATTACCCAACTGGCAGTGAATGCAACCACATTTTATTTATGTATAAATATAAGTATGGAAATGAGAGTTTGTAAGATTATGAAATATACCAGGGGATCTGTTGAAGGCTGTATTATGGGAGTAAGGCAAGCCTTTTCTTGGGTGCGGTGAGGCTGGGGGCGAATTGGTAGGGGGCGGTGGAGCAGGAGGGCGGCGAGGCGGCAGGGTGAAGACTTGGAGATGTCTCCTCGCGTGTTTTTGCTGTGACGACAACATTAATCCGACAACTTTGGAGCGTGAAATGAAATTAATTTAATACATTCTGATATCTCAAGTAATTACACATTGTTACGTAACAACTACGTTTACGAAACGGTTATCTAGATATTATTTACGAGGTGTCAAATAGGTGTAAATTCCACATTAAAATAGTAAAAACGGGGAACATAACTCGAGTTTAAAGGTAGAGATATTTAAAAAAAACACATTCGCTATTTTCAAATAGACATGGTACAGTCTACAGAATAGTATATGAGTCGGAGTAAGAAAGATTAGGTAAACAGTTACCATATGGGACGGTGTATAAAGCATGAAATGAAGGTCAATACAGAAGTCTATAGAATCCCATTACCTCTACCTATCGCTGTGGATAAGTTAAGATAGATTAAGAAGAGATCTTTTTTACGACTCGTACTTGTGCTTAACAACTTTCACAAAGACTTTTTTTTTGTAACTTTTGTGTTTCCTCCTTCTTTCAATACGGATCTTTCCAAGATTACTCAAAGTCCAATAATTCTTCTCTTTAATAAGACTTCCATAACAGAATCCTCCCTCATGTCGACTCCATTGTGGAATTAAGGTTCAAATAAATATAAGTATATTTTTTTCGGCGAGACGGCTCAAAAATACCAACCAAAATTCGTTGAGAAAGGATTTCAACTTAGGCATAGTGATTGTCGCACATATCGGGTTATAGAATAAATAAGAAAACAAGAAATGCGACGTGGGCTTGTTTCGTGATCCAAAAATCTGGCTCACGGGCCTTAAAATTCTAAAACAAAAAATTATTTATTAATTGATAAACTAAAGTTCTTAAAAACTTAAGACAAGATTTTTGTGCATAGCGCAAAGGGTAACAATTATTATTTTTATAAACAATAATTATTAATCTAAAACACTCATCCAAATTGAAAAACCTTCCGAGCAAAGATAAATGTCGCCGGCAGGACTCGAACCCGCACCCTTCTAATGTCCGGTTATATGCTCTACCGTTGAGCTACGTCGGCTTATCGCAAACCCGCCAAGTTAATCAATATATACTAGTGTTCCATTCAATAATTACTGTTTTTATTATATTTTCACCTGTAAACAACCAACTTTATTAGTATGAGAGAGGCTTGTAACGGCTAAATCCCTCAAATAGATCAATATATACTAGTGTTCCATTCAATAATTACTGTTTTTATTATATTTTATTATATTAACTTGGCGGGTTTGCGATAAGCCGACGTAGCTCAACGGTAGAGCATCTAACCGGACATTAGAAGGGTGCGGGTTCGAGTCCTGCCGGCGACATTTATCTTTGCTCGGAAGGTTTTTTCAATTTGGATGAGTGTTTTAGATTAATAATTATTGTTTATAAAAATAATAATTGTTACCCTTTGCGCTATGCACAAAATCTTGTCTTAAGTTTTTAAGAACTTTAGTTTATCAATTAATAAATATTTGACAAGTCAAAGCAATTTTCACCAATAAAATGTAGACATAATTTGTCTCGACGCCATCTATTTGAGGGATTTAGCTGTTACAAGCCTCTCTCATACTAATAAAGTTGGTTGTTTACAGGTGAAAATATAATAAAACAGTAATTATTAAATGGAACACTAGTATATATTGATTAACTTGGCGGGTTTGCGATAAGCCGACGTAGCTCAACGGTAGAGCATCTAACCGGACATTAGAAGGGTGCGGGTTCGAGTCCTGCCGGCGACATTTATCTTTGCTCGGAAGGTTTTTTTTTTTCAATTTGGATGAGTGTTTTAGATTAATAATTATTGTTTATAAAAATAAAAAATTATTTCTTCATCATTTCATTTCGATCAAATGGAATGGAGTGCAGGAAGTGTAAGAGAGACGAAACGCTGTATTTTCATTGGCTCTCTCGAAGTTACAACCAAAAGGTCATAAGTTAGATGGTACACCGGCTTCCATTCGAATCTATATCGAAGGCATTTCAAGCGTCTATTCTTTGTTCCATGAGTCGGATAGTACGGCTCTGTATACAGCAATGGATGATGTATACAAATAGGTTAAAAATCTGAAAATTCATCAGATAATAAAATGTAAGATTCTCATCATCAAACTAATCAAAAAATGCGATTTTTTAAAAAAATTTAAACAATCTATAAAATGAATGTTAAAAAAATATTTATTATTTTTGGAAAAAAAAAAGTAATCCGATTTTATGTGTAATAATGCTGTTATGTAAGAGGTGTAAAAGCTCTCTCAATATTTTTTTATCAAAACTTCCCAGAACGGAAAAAATAATTTCTATTTGAGATAAAACCTTAACATAAATTTCCAAAGAAGTAAACTCAATGAAATGTTAGGAAAGAAGTCAAAAGAAACGTCAATATTTCAATTGAAATGTCAAGAAGCACTCGAGAAGCAGCTTTTGCCAACCTAACAGCAATACATCAATGAAAATTGGAACTTTGTGTGCGAAACTAATTTTTGATATTCATTTCAACGTTAGGCTGCTTTGTTTAGGTTTCGGAATACATAAGGCATAGAAGAAAACGTGGTATTCAGAGAAAATAACGTAATGAGCAAAAATTATTTTGAATCAAAATTATTAGTAATATGATCATCATTCTCATTGATCTCTCATATTACCTACGGCCTCAAAAACTTTTTCCCAATATTGGAGTTCCCTACAGAGTAAAGTTCAATATCATCAATGCAACCAAATGAGGGGGGTGAGTAACGTTTTATGGTGCATGCATTCTATAATTATATTATTTGTAATATTCTGTTTTAGTCATATAACGTAAAATTATTAAATAGTGGTTTAAAAAAATACATTTATCTGAAAATGTTGCCAAAAAGTGATTTTGTATTAATTGAACAAGTAAAATACTTTAATAAGTAAAAAAAATATTTTTACAATGTTACGCCGATCTTATCTTATTTATATAACAATTTTGTATTTTTTTTAATTTTAATTTTATTTATGCAATATATGGGTACATACATCGGAATAATATAGTTAGTTATATAACGTAAAATTATTAAAATTAAATAAAATTATTAAACAGTGTTTTATAAATATATGTTAATGTGAAAATTATACAAAAAAGTGGTTTTGTATTAATTGAACAAGTAAAATACTTTAATAAGAAAAAAAAATATTTTTACAATGTTACGCCGATCTTATCTTATTTATATAAAAATTTTGTATTTTTTGAAATTTTTATTTTATTTATGCAATATATGGGTACATACATCGGAATAATATAGTTAGTTATATAATGTAAAATTATTAAAATTAAATAAAATTAATAAATAGTGTTTTAAAAAAATATGTTTATCTGAAAATGATGCCAAAAAGTGATTTTGTATTAATTGAACAGGTAAAATACTTTAGTAAGTAAAAAAAAATATTTATACAATGTTACGCCGATCTTATCTTATTTATATAACAATTTTTTATGTTTATTTTATTAACGCAATATATGGGCACATACATCGTAATAATATAGTTAATATTATATAGAACATAATTTAATACTACTCTTCCATTAAAAGCATTTGCTTGCGGATGGAAGAGGAGTGTACATTAATTTGTTAATAGTTAAATAATATTTATGGTACACGTATAAGCATGGATTATTCATATAATATTATATGCAGTCTTAAGTAAATTGCATTTTGACTGTGAAAAAAAAAAAGTAAATGCGGTGTCTAGAGATATTTGTATCAAATGAAAGTATATTGTATCGTAACAAATATAATTTAATTAAAACGAAATACACAATATTAATTTCCTTTTCAAACATCTGTCAAAAAAAGTTAACGAATTAAATTATTATTTTGATAACTCACATATAACTACATATAACTCAATTTAGTCGTAACTTTTTTACAGTTGTTTCATTATGTATAGAATATCACGGTAATTCGTTTTAGTGGTGCATGTATAGGGAGAAAATAGTTGTCATGTGTAATGTATATAGATAACAGTCGACATAAGTATTTATTTGTAAGAAAGAAACAGCTTTAAATACAAATATATATACAAAGGAAGTTTAACAATAGGTGAGGCAAAAAAGTTTCTTGTGCTAACAGTGGTTAAATACAGATGTTTCATTTATGAAGCTAACAAAATAAGAAGGAAAGGGGGGGGGGATAGGAAGAGGAAGATATGATCGGGACAGGAGATGCTCTCGATACATTTTATACTCGTGCATCAATTTGTGGTCGTATTGTGAAGAATGTCGATATTGTTAAATTGTGCGTTATATTGCGCACAAACGCGGGAATTTGAAAAATTGATCCCAAGACTCATAAATAAAAGAGAAATAAAAAAAAATCGGTTTGCCGAGTTGGTTTTGATGGTATGTGAATGTTTATAAAGTATGAGTATTTATTTTTATTTTTATTTTTTAATATTTATAAGTATTACTCGAAACATGTAGATATATTTATATTAATAAAGTGGTGAATACAAAGTACACTATTTAATTCATTTATTGTTTATAAAGTTAATGAGCTTTGGCGAGTCCAGGCCATTATTTATGTTCTTAAATAACAAGATTTGATCAAATATTAATTCTCGCGTTTGAAGCGTGATGAAGTTATGGAATTTTAAGGATTCGGTATTATTTGCAAAGTGTAGATATTATAATTTTATAATTTATATGCTTAAAGAATTTGCGTTGAAAACTTTCGATTCTTTTAACATAGGCTTGGAAGGTGTCCATATTGGTGCGCAATATTCTAAGTGAGGGCGGATATACGCGGTGTAAAGGGAGTATGGAGTCTTTGTGTTGCGAAAAGGTTTTGAAATATGAATTACGAATCCCAGGATTTTATTGGCTTCATTGATAACCTCATTAGTTTGTTTAATAAAATTTTGTTTCACATCCAGTATTACCCCAAGGTCTCGAATAGATTCTACTTCAGTGATATGTGTATCGCGTAAAGTGTAATTAAATACCTGTGTAATTTTTCAATTATTATTCATCGGAAGCCATTATATTTTAGCATGTAGTATACCGTCACAAACTACGTTCTTCGTTTCAAATCTATCGTTTCCAGTGTATGCAAAAAAAAAACACGGAAAATAACCTGCTTATTTAACATTCAAGAAAAACACATTTTCTAAAATGGTTACTGCTGGTTGAGGTAAGAAATATTGGTGATAATGGCCTTTGTAGTTTAGCGGCAAACGGCCTGGCTCAGGGGAGATAGAAAGAAAGTTAAAAGCAGTGTAGTTTATAAACATGCCAACTGTTTTCTTTGAGGCCGCGTAATTGAGTAGAGGTAATGTGCTTTTTTACGGACCACTTTTGAAAGGCCCGGAATGGAACGGGAGTAATTCTATTTGGGGGGCTCTGACGTTGATATTTGACGCCAATAGCGACATTCATTGGATTAGGTCAACGGGTGGCCGTGTTGGTTTAGGATTCACCCGCCGTTGGTTAATTGAACGGGTTAAACTTTATCGGCGCATTAATTGAGTAGAAGTTATCCCGTGATTCACAAATACCCACTTTAGTCTTCTGACCTGCACAGGCAACCACTACAACTTTTTGTAATCTAGAATACACACAAAAGTTTAAACATTTTGTTAACGAGTAGATAGTGATTGGTAGAGGAAAATCGATAATCGTTTATTTGAGATAATTTTCTACTAACAGATTGATATTTAAGATAAATCTTATTAAATATTTAATTTTGTTTTGGATTCTTGTAAATTTATATAATTTTCCGAACATGATTATGATAATAATAATAATAGTAGTTCTTTATTCCAGAAGGTGTACAGGGGTAGTGCAATTAAGTACATTCCATGTGTGATAATAATACAAACAAATAAATAACAATAGGTACGTAAAATAAGAGGAATAAAAAAAATGGAAAAGATTACTCAGTAAAATTTGAAAAATAAGTTCATTCACTAAGAGAGAAAAAATTAACAAGTTTACGGTACATATTGACTATCTTCCGTCTCAAAAGGGTCATCAAAGGAGACTCCATTCATGCAGCCCTGGAAGTGATGCTAGTATTCTTGAATTGGCGTACTCTGCACCATAGGCTTCTCATGCGGTAGCGGAGAAGTGCCCTGAAAGAGTGCACTCGTCCTTCCAGGAACATTTCTGTAGGGATGTAGTATCTTGGTGGACGGAATAGTTGGTGATATGCATTATTGTATGTGACTTTTATCTTTGCTATTGGGATGCAGTATTCTGACGTATACAGAGATGTGCATGATGTGTTGAACAGTATTCTTTTGACGTTTGCGCTCCAAAGGTGAAAGAGCCCTGACAGCACTAACGGATATCGCTCTCCTTTGTCTCTTCATATCCTCAAAGTACTTCAAGTCATCTGTGGTAATATGTCCCAAGCGTTTGACGCTACGAACAACATCTATTTTTAACTGAACTCTACGCATTATGACAGTGATTCGCTATTATTTCATGGCACGTGTCTTGCTTATGTCTAGGATTTTGCTTAAAAATACCTCGTTTAAAATTGTATTTCTAAGAAATGTTGTATTCGGGTATTATTTCTCTTTTGAACTGCTCGAATAGAAACGACGTTAAGCACTACGTTCTCCTTTGCCGCTCAATATCAAACAAAGCTCAAGTGCTTGTTACGTAACACATTTAGGCATATATATATAAATATTACAACAAAAATAACAAAATAAAGGCAGTTCTCACAATAGCATATACTTACTATGATAGTAGTTAATACATAAGGCAATTTAAACGTTAAGCGAAAACATGGAAGGAATAAAGATAATACAGTAAATAAAACCACATAAGTGTTCCTTAAGTAATATTAAATAACTTCATAATACCACGAACTTTAGATCTGAAGACAACGACATTCATACGAAAAGTACAAAAATAAATGAAAGAGAAAAAATAATAATGGGACCTTCGAAAAGTTTATCTGTGGATTAATTTCAGGCACACAATCATAATGGACATTGTTTTTTTTTCTTTTGTCCACGGAGGGTTTTAAATATTATCTGTGTTTTGAAATTAATGGAGTTGGCCAGAACATGTTCAAGTTGACGTGTACTGTGGACCTTTGTAGTCTGATCGCGAAGTTGGTTAGTACAGGGACTTCTCTTCTACCATGTTGTCCCGAGATAATAATGCCGTTGACAGGAGGACGTGACAAATTAAATAAGTTTCTCGGCGGCCATTGTTGGAGTCTGTGCAGATCTGTCTAGGAATTTTAATGTTTTCCAACTTTCCGACTTCAGCGGAAAATTCAAGTTATTGCCGCTTTTCTTTCTGCACTTTTATTCTTCTACACATCTTTCACCTTCTGCTCCACCGGAAAAGCAATCAATTAATTTGTATTTCACTTTACTTATTCTTTGTATAGGAATGCTTGTTGGGTGAAGTTGGGTTAACCAACTGATTGAAGCCCTATCAGGTTAATGATAATATTTAGGAATATTATGAAATGCATTTTTTTCAGTATTGCCTTTTAATTACTATCTGGCTCAGTACTGTGTTAACCGCTGCTAATTTGACTCCGGATTCTTGCTGCGTTTCAAGGGGCTGGTTACAAATAATCGACTTGGGAATAAAAAAGGAGAATATTTCAGAATTTGGTTTACGATTCAACGATTCAATCAGTGGATGATGAAAGAAAAATATATTAAAGGGTGCCCATACTCATATTCATGAAGATCGACTTCACATTATTAGAAGTGATGCAATCGACTAATCAGTACAAATTGACAGACTTAACTTTACAGGCGGCTAAAGGTGGAAATAACAAATGAATGAACCATAGTTTTATCAGTAGATTTAAAAAAAAATAATTTCTTCATAAGATTGGTATTCAATTTGTGGAATCATTATTAATAAGTGAATTAAAAATTACTTTGTAATTACAACTTTATTAATATATAAATATCAACATTTTCGAAAGCGAAGCTTTCCTCATCAGGACATACAGAATACTAAAAAATACTAATGTTAAGTATAGACAAATGAAAACATAGAATACAATAAAGTGAAAATAAGAATAGACAAATTATAAACAAAAACAAAAAATGATTAAAATAGGTAAATCATTAATAAAAATTATTATAAAACATTGAATAAACATTACATATTAGAAATTAAAAAAAAAAGAATTATTTTTATTATTAATATTAATATGAAAATAATTTAAAGAGATGGCTATTTAAAAAAAATAAAAAATTAATTATACTAATTAACTTATTAACACTGTACGAGACGTATAGGCCAGCGCAAAGGACTGTTAATATTTAGTCACCGGCACACAGGGACGCATCACTATTGTGATTCGTTAGTACTCCTAAGAAAGGTGTTTGGTAGTTTCCAAGTGGGGATGTCATCGCCCGGAGCGTACTTGATTTGTAGCACCGGCCAATATGGTCGATCGCTTGAGGTGGTGTCAGCTGTCATATGAGCGAGGTTTTCTGCGTATGCGGGACGGCATTTGGGTCGGACTGGTCGCTGCAAGCTCGTGTGTAGGCTCGGTGGTTGTCGGGCTCGGGTTGCGGTATATCCGGGGACGGCATTAGGGTCTGACCGGTAGCTGCAAGCTAGTAAGTGGGCTGGGTGGCTGTCGGGCTCAGGTTGCGGCTTGCAAGCTCGTAGTTCACTTGCGGTGACGTTAGCTGTTGCTGGATGTAGAGACTATTCCTGTCTGGCAGCGGTAAGTTGGGGCATTCAAGGTAAAAAAGCGTCTTGGCGAATGAGGAGAGCGGGTCTGGGTAGAGTAAAAATCTCTCGCTTGGTGAGGAGAGCAGGTTCGGGTAGAGTGAAGATAAATGATGGTGGTCGATTTTCACGGTGGAGGAGCGTCTCGGCTCAGATGTTGCATGGGCAGGGCCGCTTGCGGGAATGCGAGACGTACCTCCGGGTACTGGTTTTATAGGCCGAACGGTAGTTGTTTTTCTCCGAGGTCAGACAACGGGTACGTGATGTTTTTGTTTACTTCAAGGCAGTTATTTACCTCATGGTCATTCACCTGCTACGTGTTGTTGTTAAGATGATTTTACTTCAAGATATGGGCGGTTATATACGCAGAGGTTATTCAACTGACACCTGTTGTTTTGAACGAAGTTGGCAGGTGGTCACACAGGTTTTAACTTGCACTTATTTTGTTTACGTTTTTGTCCGTCTGAATCGGTTTGCCCTATATACAGCGCGTTTGATACAAACACTTTCTCCAATTTCTAAAATATCAAATTTATCTAATTGTAAACGGTTGTATTTGAATATTTTGTTTTATTTTATTAAATAAAAAATATGTATACATATATACGATTTTATATTATTAAATAAAACAAATAATCTTTTTAAACTATCTAAACATCACGTTATTTCCCGTAGGGGTAGCGGAGTGGATGAACCATTGCACAACGTTGAATTGGCACATATTCCTTGCTTCTTTACATACTCTTCTATTATTTTGACTCTTGACATTATCAGTCTCTAGTATTTTGATTCTACCACGTCTCCTTCGAGCGTCCTTGACTCCTTCTACCATTCAATTTCGAGATACTCGTACATATTCATAAAATCTAAACCAGCGCCTTCCGCAAGGTATTTATTTTTTGTTGTCTCCATTAAACAATTGTACATCAATATATTACAGAGATTAGGTTATTACTAGCGCAGACCCGTGAAACTCACAGGATATTATAATTGTAGAATTTGTGAAGCTGAAAGTTTTAATGTTTGAAAACTGAAAGTTAATAAAAATAAATATATATTGCCACGGCCGATAATCGATCCCCAATTGACTACTTAGAGGGAAACCATGCTGACCATTACATTACCAACTATTGTAAGAACTGCGGCATAAAATCATTGCATTTACTGAAAATAAGAATTACGAACTTTTGACTTAGAATGTTACGTACATCACGTCACATCCAAAAAAAAAATAATGTCAAGCTATACCAGACCAGACTAGGAAAAAATACTATTTTCACAAAGAAATTAGTTTGGTTTATTTATTTGAAAAGAAAAAGAGACTTTGATATTTTCATTTATTTATTTTAATTAAAGCGTACGAATGGATACCATTAAATCAGTGATGTACGAGTATAACAGAAGAACCGCATTATCGCTTTTCTAAATACGGTCCTCAAAGAATGCAAAAGTGCTGCCGTTTTTGTTGATCCAAGCTCAATCAATAAATGTTCTATTTTTTTTTATTCTGATACATTTAAAAAAGCTTTCAATTTTCTGGGGTTGGTTCAAAACATTGAATACGGACAGATTTGTGGCAATACCATTCTGTAATTTGTTAACCACAGCGGAAACCGTTAAATATTTTAGTCATACTCTTAGAACTCTGTTTTGTTCATTCACTATAAATATTTCGTTGAACCGAGAAGTCTGTAAGAAGATAATTAAATACTTTTATTTTTTTACGAATATTTTCCTTACAAAAATAATAATAACAAAGCATTTATGTAGCGCAGTTTTGTGTTGTTTCACTTCAAGTGCGCTTTACTATAAATAAACTTAAAAATTATTAAATAACTCTATTCAGTGGTATCCTACAGTGCTACTTTAACATTCTATTTATACATTCTTAACATATTACATACATTCCTGCTTATTCTTAATACTACTCCTACAGTACTCCTTAGGTGCATATTCATAAAAAAATTACAAAATATTATACAGTATACATATGGCTATACAAAAATAACACATTCACAAATTACTACAAAAATAGTAACATTTTAAGACAGGAGCCGGGTTATGTTCAGCATACTTCCTTATACTTCTTGTCAAAATCTTTATCTTTTGTATGATAGTGACAGTTCAGATTATGTTCCATTCCCTCCAATATCCTGTTCAATTCAAAGTATTCAAAAGAAAAATTTTGTATCAAATTTATTTTCATATATTTAAGAGGATTTTATAACATACCTTATAATAAATACGAAATACTGATCGCGATTGACTTGCAAACCTCTCGCGATCGACGGTCGATATCATAAAATTACTGTACCAACTACCAATTTACTTATGTTATTTTTTTGGACACTGATTTAATATTTTCAACGACAAAAGGTGCTAGGGGATATTTGGTGTGCCTTGTCTGTTTCGCTACTTCGTTCTTCAAAAAACGCGTATTCCACACTACACATCATCTGATTCTAAGCAAGAGTCTGAATAAGTCGATTTTCTATATACACTGATTTTAGCCAGGTATTTAAGAAGGTTTGCTATAAAATCTTGATTAACAAACTGTAGAAACATGAAATAAAAGGAAACTTACTATCCTGCTTCAAGATTTATTTGTCAAGAGCTAACTGTTTACATCAAAGACCTTTTCTTATACCTCTGAAGATATGACTGGTGTGCCCCAGGGCTCGCACCTTGGACCTATTCTTTTAAATATATTTATAAATTAGGCTAAACATATATTTACTTGTGTTTATTAATTATTATATATTTCTTACGAATAGCATAACCAGTAAATAATGCAAATATTAGGTTTCTTATAAAAAAATTCCAGAACTTAAAAAAATGTATACATATATACTAGTATATACCCCGTAAGAAGGCATTTAGAATTTAACTCAACCATTTGGAATCCATTTAGAAATTAACTCACCAGTTTGGAATCCATTTTATTTAAGGTAGTAAGCACCATATCGACACCACGGGTATTAATAGTCTATCAACTTATAAAAATAATGTTAGTAAAATTGTATCCCGCTGTTGACTATATTACTAATATATGTATTGTATATTATATCGTTAATTAAATGTATTGTTGGTATCATGCATGTCTGACGGTCTCCGTGGTTGAGTAATTACGATCCTTTGCTAGAAATCCGGAGGTCACAGGTTCAAATCCGGCGTGCGCAAGTAGATTTTATTTCATAATGTTATTTCACAATTTATCCATAAAACAATATAATGTAGTATATTTGCGGCACGTTCCACAGTAGTAGGTACTGTCAGTATCGCCCTGGTGAAAGTCCACCATTCAGAATCGAAAAGTAGCTTTTTTTTACAGTAAGTTCAAACAGGAGGCCCCGGGGGAAATAATTTCCCTCGAGGCCTATGTCATCTTTGGGGATGCTGTGTAGAAGGTCATTTAGATGATAAGGATAAGTAAATCTGGTTCTTGAAGAGACCCATGCTGTAGGAGGGAGGAAACACAGAGACCGACAGATTCTACAGCCGAGCTGTCGAACACAAGACCGAAATGTAGAAGCGACCCGTTCTCATGTGACGAATGTCAACCATGTATAAATGTGAGGCGCACCTCTGGTGTGTTTTCCAACTGGTCACCGGTGTCGAAGGGATCAATAAGGCTAGTTCCTCATAGCATCTTCCATTAAAATACCGGTAGAACAAGGACAGCATTCCCACCTGCCGTCTGTGCACCAAAAATTTCAATCCGTTTGTTAGGATAGGCGAATCTATCCAACGGACTGCGCGTTTCTGCACAGAGTCAACGGTTTTTTTTAAAGATATTTTGGGCTCCTGACCAGAGGTGGCTGCCAAATTCTACAGTGGGGTGCACTTGTGATTTGTATAGGGTCAGTAGTTGTGTACTATTAAGGCTCTGCTCAGTACGCTCAGCTTCTGAGAGACTAACTTATTCTAACTTTGATGGAGCCCCCACACCTGAGCTGGTCACTTAGGGTTACACCGAGCATAGAGAGGTAGTTGCGAAGATTGAAATGGCTTGAGCCGGGATTGATAGATCTGAGTAGCCAGGTACTTCCCCACCTTTCTTCTTCGCCATCTCCTTCCCCGCCTCGATATCTTCAGCCTCACTGGCTCTACACATGTGGTATTAAATTTAAAAAAGTATAAAAATAATGTATTAAAACGTAAATGTCCAAATTGAGCTTGAATAAATTAATCTATAAATAAACATAAATTATAGCACAAACATGTGCAATACCAGCACATAATGTTCGCCTGAAGAAGAAGGAGGCAGTAACAGAACACGACCCATCTTGCCATAAATCTACAAATAGAATGTTAACTTTTCTTTTTTCAACGTTTAACAGAAAATATGCTAAGGAATCTTGAATACCTGAATCCCATCCCGTTAATGCTATGAATACAATCGCCTTGGAATATTCTAATAATATAATATTTTCTCGAAATTGTTGATCTTGAGAATTTCGAAAACTAATTCCAAGGAAATTGGGGGAGGATCTTTTTGAAACGTTAACATTATCTTGACGTTTATAATTGAAAATAGAACAAGCTTCAAAGTTCGAGAGTCTCGACTGTAAACTAGAAATAATTTATAAACTTAAACATCAATATTACAGAAACACTATTTTCATTTACGTATTTCAAACAGTTTGCTAACTCAGCTGCCTCAGTCCTAAACCCAAAGAAAAACACCTCAAATTCGAAGTATAAGTTTTTTTTACGTGTGTGTAATGACAATAATAAAAAAGTTTGTATGTTCAAGGCAAAGAAAACCCTCTACTAACAGTTGTCTGTAATAATAATCATATATTTAAAAAAATATATTTTGTTACAAGAAATTTTGTAATAACCATAAATAATTCCAGAGACAGTACGACTATGGTAACTCTATTTGCGGAATATAAGAATGCGAAAGGAACGTCTAAGAAAAAAAGGCGTCTTGTCATTAAGCATGTCATTAACTATTTGAAATGAAATAATTCTAATCGGTACTTTCCCACCTTGGAAATTAATACTGACAATATCATCTGCTCTGAGATATTGCATCTACAATCATTTACTATAGTGAAAGGAAAATGTATTTAAAAGTAAACAGGTTGTGTGTCATAAAAGGACTATACATAATAAACGAGTTCCTTTGTTTTCCGTCTGTAATATTTTCCGATAATTATGTTATCTTTAGAATAAAAAAAACATTAGCAACCCTTTTGAAACGACTATCATTTGCTTTGTTTCTGTGAGGATTATCAGCATCCTCGAAGCTTCTGTGCAATATTTATTTAAATGTATTCTTCGTCTTACATCCTTTTCATCCCAAGTCCTGGCGTTGAATATTCCAAGCCCCTGGACATTATTCTAAAGTTGTATTGTCGCGAGACGCAAAGTGACTGCACTCGGGGAAAAACTAATACTTGCTGGGATTCTTGTAAGCTACGGCGTATTGGAAAGGAAGGAAACTTATTCAATACGCAAAGGACTGTAAGGAACAAAGCAACGTTGGGGAATTTCAAGTACAAGTTAAGGGACAGTGAGGTAATAGCGGACTGCGAATAACTCCGAACGATCGAGTTCTCGACGGTTCTGATACCTTCACACATATACCAACTGGGTCATATAAAAGTCACGTTACTCGTCAGCACCGAGCTGCATTTTGTAGAAGGATATTTTCATTCAAAATGATGTAGTATTTGCAACGTTCTTAAATGGTGGTATTTTTTTTTACTGTATAGGCTTGTTACATTTCACAAACGTAACAGCCCTATACCTATGACTTACCTACACATTCGTACAGCGCGAAACAAAATGAATGTTTGCATTGTTGATTTATTATTAGGGTAGTTGTGGTTTTTGCAGAAAACGTTGATGTTCGCCAATACTTCGTGTGGTTTGCGTAATACCTAATGGCAATATGAATTGTTTATCATTTATTTTAGTGCATCATTTTATATTTTTAATAAAATGAGATTTATATAAAAAAAGGATTTTTCTTATACGATTTGTTCTACAGTTTTTGTCGTTTTTCCCTAGGTATTCTCCATTACCCCATTCTCCCTTACTTTATGAATTCCGATCAATAAAAAAATCTTTTGCTTTGATCTCTGTATTTGATATGATATCTATCAATATTCTTTCCTTAGTTCTTTGAGAAAGTAATTGGTTTTCTTGATGATTCTTAAATGAAAATAACTATAGGTACCTAGTCAAAATCTAATTGACATTGAAAATGCTAAGATCAACACTTGATACCCACTTGTAAATAAAATTCACTACCTTACCCAACCATTAAAATGTAGGTTATCTACCTAACCTAACCGAGCTATTTTTGTATTCTCTGCCTAATGGGAGATAGTGATAAAAAAGACCTTTACCTTTATACAAACATAAATATAAATATCATATGTAGGTACATAAAAATAGTTTTATGTTCACGGAATGTTTGTTGTCGATGTTTTCAGGATTTTGGCTGTCGGAAAGTTTTCCAGTGGTATTTCACCGTTGATATTTAGGCTTTCGGGAAAATTTGTCGTTTGGGGTACTGGCCACCACCCAATTCAAACAATTCAAAGGCGGCAATTAAAACACAGGAAAGGTACAAGCTATGTTATGACATAGGTAAAGTATGTTTTTGCTAGTCTTTTGATATGTAAAGTGTCGGAAGAGGTAGGATGGCTGGCTAGATACTTTATGAATTTTCTGTTTAGTTGCTTAGATATAAAGGGAATCATTGAAATCTTATGAAGGATAAAATTATTTGCCGTGTGTCCTCATTTCGTTTCCAATCTGAATTCGCTAAACGAGTTTTACATTCGTTCGAGCTAGGAAAATTGTGTGGGCATTATTAATTTGAAAAAAAAAAGCATTTTTTTTTACATCGTCGTATGATGTCACTTCGATGTGCTATTAAAATTGTCTACTTTTTTATTTCTAAAAGCACCCACACTTTGTATATGGAACGTGTAGGACCCGTATAAGAAAAATAGTGTAAATATTTAGGCACCGGCACACAGGAACGCACGATTATTGTGATTTTCGAATCGCTTTGAGAAAGGTGTTTGGCAGTTTCCCAATGGAGATGTTGACGCTCCGAGCGTATTTGACTTCGTCGGTCGCTGAGGTAGCGGGTGGTGACGTCAGGAGTTTTTGGCTGTAGAAGACTGTCCTTGTCTGGTCGAGGTATCCAAGGGAGATGATGTTCGTTTCGCGGTTGAAGTGAAAAAAAGAGCACGTACCGCTGTGCGTACGTTATCTATAGTACGCGCGGCTGAACATTATACGCCGGTATTGCACAACATGCGCAATACCGGTTGTGCAATAATTTATATTTGGTTACAAAGAAATATCTTTTTCTGCTTAAATTAATCTACTCCATAGACATGTTCGACACACTTTGAATATCTTGTTTGAACTTCTACAATAATTCTGTTTAACGAGTTTTTTTTAGGTTTTCTCTCAGTCATCTATCACCTATCAGTGTATTATTTTTATCATGATAATGCTCGTGATAATGCTTTGTTGAGTGTTTATCAGCTGTTCAGAAAAACCATCTCGTAGTGTCCATGTTTTACCTAATTCTAGGATATGATACACTATCGTCGTGCATGTACTTACATACAACCTAATTACCTATGACTAAATTTTTATGCATTGCTATTTACAATCGTATCACATATTTAAAAAAAAATTTACGGATTTACATCGATGAAGTAAACTTGGGCCTTGAAGATATCCATGTTGTAGGAGGGAGGACACCGGCTAATCATTCCGTAGATGGATCGTTGAGAACAAAGACGTTTCTAAAAATGACCTTCCATGAATTGATAAATTTTAGTTTTGCAAGAAACATAATTTAGTAGATTTTTTAATTAAAAAATATGTGGTTTAAGAGAATTTAAAAAATAAAACCCTAAATAAGGTTTTAAATCAGATTTTCCTTGATAATTTTGATGAAAAAAGTGTAGGGGACAATTCCACAACGTGGTGCATCTCTAGGGACTGGAATATGACACAGGTTCTGTTTTTTTTTGCTTTATAAGGTTTGAAACAATGGTACAGAATGTACGAGATGGACACGATATGGTATGCAATTTCATGATAAGGAACTTCGTTGAAAATTATTATGGCATAAATATTACCAAATGTCGGTTCTGAATACATACGTATTCTTATATATAAATACACGTAGCATTTATAAATCGTTATCCTTGTTTTGTTGGTACCATTGCATTATTTTGTGTCGAAATTTAAATTTAATTTAGGTAGTTTTAAGCTCTATAACTGTTGATCAATATAAAAATAATATATAAGTATTATTGAAAAAAATAAGAATATTCATGGGCTAAGCAATTGTCAATACCTAAATATCTACGGATATTATTGTAGGTACCTACATTTATTACTTATATTTAGTTATGGTTTACTACGAATACAATAATAATAATAATTGGATTACTTCTATAGCGCCGTTTTCGTGAGAAAATCACCTCAAGGGCGCTTTAATACAAAATACAATACAAAATTATGTACAGTAAAACTCATCCTTATTTCGAAATTTGATATTTTAACCTCAAAACTGACCGACTATAGATTTGGAGCGTTTTGAAAAATTTTAACTTTAACATTATTTTTACCGTAACATAACTTTAGTTAGAACGTCATTGTTCATTAAAAAAAATAGACTGGAGTTCCTCATTAAAATCATCAAAGAACAGAGAGTCAATGGAAAATGACAAAACATAAGCAATCTTTTCTATATCACTCATGTTAATGACGTAATACAAAAAAGGGTTATTTTTATTTTGATTATAAGTAAAGTTGGTAAGCACTGAGAAGGAAATCTCTATTGTGAGTTTAACTTAAGAACAACCTGCTACAGTTCCAAATTTGGTTCCTACTACGCATACCCACCCCCTCGCATGCGTCCCATCTCCCGCGCACGGCTGCGACGGCCATGTAACTCCGCCCATACACGCGTTTCTGAGATATTAACCCATTCATACCGTGGATGTTCAGTCAAATTATCATAATATTATCAATTTCGGATTAATTCCCTAGCTGTTTTAATGAACCCGATGCCACATAAAATGCAATATGTATATTTTAACATTATAACCATAATTATTTAAATGTATAAAATGAGTTAAATTTGTGTTTGTAGGTAGGTAATACAGAATAAAAAAAATCCTGTTTTTGAATGTGTTAACGTGGATACCAAGTCGCGGAGAAAGTAGTGGGGGAAAGGGGCAGGACATGCGCGCTCACAGGTCGTTCTAATGATGGACAGGGTATAGAAGTGCGTAATAATTTGATCAAAAAACCTTCATACTCCTAAGCTAAGAGATTTTTAAGAAGTAAAAAATTGATTTATTCACCCCAAGTATTGGAAATTGACCTCAGGTACTTCGGACACACCAGACACGCTCAAAATATAATTAAGTATATCGATTTACCCTTCAGTCGTATTGAAACAAATTTCATTGACATGTTAAAATACAATATTTGTTAGTTTAGTAAGTTGTTATACTTTTGGCATGATGAAGGCGTGGTTGGTTCCAATTCAAGTATGCCTTTTAACTCAGAGAGAGTGCTGTACATAGGTATCTACCTAATTCTTAATAGCGTTTCACCAAGAAGTTTCACCAATTTTCAAAGGAAAACTTTTTGATTCTGAAAACTTGTTTGGACTGGCTAACCCCTGGAGTAGTCCGTGCGATAGTGTAAATGAGTTACACACAAACACCTTGCACACGTGAGGTGAATTCATACATTTATGCGACACGCGTTTTTGCAGGTATGTAAAAACCTACCTTGAAAAAAACGCATAGGGGTCACGTGATTTTGAAAATAATTATTGCATGGAATTTGTCAAAATAAGTCACTTTCGTTGGGGAGCTAGTGGCGAACCCATTTTGGAGTGTTACGAGGTTGAAAAAAGTATTTCCAGAATGTTAGTTTCTGCCAGTATTGCCTTGAAATAATTTAGAGCAGATCTGAAAAAACAGGTAGGTACTCTTTAACTTTCCCATCTCCTTTACCTTCCTTATTTCTTTAGCCTGACAGCGTATTCCTATCGAAGGATGCTATAGTCCTACTGGTTCTGAGTAGTTGAGACTATTGTCCGGTAATCACATAATTAAAGGTCAAGGGAGTTTTCAATCTTAAAATAAAAAATTGCCAAAATAAGACAGTTCTAGAAATACATTTGGGATAAATTGTTAGTTTGACATGATGTTAACGTATTTTTGGAGGTTAGTAAAGAAGTTATAATACTGACAATAATAAAATTTAGAACCAAAGAATATATAGGGTGTCTTAAAAATGTTTTTATTTTCTGAATTCGCTAATCATATTATTTCACACAATAATAGTTTTGATGAATCAATATTCTTCACATCAAAAGTAAAAAGTAACGCTTAGATAATTTACAAGCCATAGAAATTACGAAATACCTTAATAATATTGAGTCATAATATTAACAAATAAAATAAACATATTATAGCCCCATTTTAAGCATGTTTCCTTTCACCCCTCCTTCAATCTCTATCTCTTTCCCCACTCTTTAGTAATCCCTAGTTAGACCCCCACCCCCACCGCGACATCTAATATTTATATGTGTTCTCCCATATTTATGTAAAATTGGTAAGTTAGTATATATTTTGCCCAGATGATGGAATGGTCATTCCGAAACCGGTCGACTTATAGAATAAACATGGTTAAAACAAAGTTTAATTGTTTCATTAATTTAATAATTATTATGTGTTTTATTTATTCCAGGACGTGGGGAGCTTGGTGCTATCTCACACCTCCTATATAATAATAATGTTAATATTTATTTGAAACACACGTTGTTTAACAAAAATATTTAGAAGGCTTTGACTGTCCAACTGGGAAGAAATACCGTTATAGGACAGTAAAATTAACAAGTTAGTCCATATTAATATACACACATATATGAAAGAATATAAAAGAATCGATAAATTAAATTTTAAACAAAAAAAATAAGTTGAGATTTTTTTGTTTTTTTTTGGTCTTTGTTTTTAAAGTATGATATGCATTTTTTTAAATTTGGAGTAATACTGAATTACATGTAAAGGTTTTATTAAAATTGTACATATCTATTAATCAGTATATGTTCACTTTTGACCCTCCATAATGGAGAAGCCAAACATTGATCAGTTCACGCAGGACGTTTGTACTTTTCATTTTCCATGTATCGGGTATGATGTTGAACAATTTTGGTCCTAAGTATGAAAATTGTCTTTGAGCAAGGAATGTCATGGGTTTTGTTGAAACTATTAGATTACTTCTTGAGTGTCTGGTGTCGTGATAGTGGTTGATAGATGGGTATGGTTACATATATGGTAAATAAATAGAAGTTCAAACAAAATGTGTCAAATAAAGAAAATACAATGATAAAAATTAAAAATATTCACCTAAAAGTATTAAAAAAAACTGTTATGTCGGATGTGTTCAGAGCTCAGGCCCAGCGCTCGCTGAGAAGTGGTGCTTGGTAGTGGTGGACTGCGGTTACTACTGTGTTGTCAGAGGCCATTAGCCGCATCCTGGCTCCGGTGACATGGTGTCTCATCAGGCTGGCGAATCCATCCATTCGTTGTTTCGTGAAAATTACCGATGCGCTTCTGTATCTACAAAATCCAATTATGGGCGTTAGCGTAGCAAAGCAAGATTGACACGTTCAAAATTTGTCACGTTCCGCTTCACTGTTAACATTATAATTATTAATTAAGCATGAAATGGGAACAGTTATAGTCACGTTAGATTTTATATGTTATAGGGAAACTATTTGTTGGGAATACGTCTTATCTAGTGTGTCCAATCTCAATGCGTACAAGCGTTAAAATATGTATCAGGGTAGTACAGGATTTCCGAAAGTCACGGACCCTTTGCCTGTTTATATATTTAATACAGACCCTGGGGGTCGCCAAAACGAGTCTTAATAGTCTGTCCGGTTTCAAGTCCCCACACGGTTAATATAATACGGTATTATAGAAATGGAGGTTTGAGACAAACAGCAGTTTGAGGCAGTTGAGGGTTATTTACTAGCTGTAGATTTAAAGCAGGTCACTGAAAACTGTTTCACTATTTAATGATAGATCTAAATTGCACAAAACTGCATTATTTTGTTACCGCCACTACTCTGCAAGTTCGCTATTACCATTAGATACGTCAATGAACGACTTATTTTTTTCATCCGATTAATAAGAACGCAGCAGGACTGACATAAATCTTTGTGTTTTCATTCACCAAATACCTTTGAGTTATTTTCGACAGGAAACTTACCCTTGAGCAATATTCAATAAGGCTATGCAAATTTTAGATTTCACAAAACGTAACGCAAGGACTTAACTTGACATAATATTGAGTCAATAAAACTCCTTTACTGCTCCCCTGTGCGATCGCAGCTAGAGTATGCATCTCCTGTGTGTTCTCTTTTTTTAAAAGAAAACAAATGTTCTGGGTTACTAAAAACCTTATATTATTTAAAAATCAATAATGTAATGGAGGACTAAGCTCACAAACTCACAACTCCTGGGTGGGAACCCGATGCGCTACCAAATCAGCCACTGACCGATTGAGTATTTACACTTGTATCTTTTACTGCTTGGAGAAAGTATAAAGGAGTTTTTTTTAGATATGTTCAATATAAGTTGGGAGAACCCATAAATAAGATCTGCTACAAAATATTAATGTGTAATCTGAAATTACCCCTACAATCTACCCGGAGAACGATTAATAATTCTTTTCTTATACTTTTCAAATAACTGAATAATTTCATAGACTGCCATCAAATGTTAAGGCGATGCAATGGGAAGTAATGCAAAATCATGTGTTTTCGGTTTGAAAATTTGATGGCCTAGAAACATCATAGATGATTTAATTTAATATTGCAAGTAGAATACACTTCTTGGCCTTTCGTTTAACTGGGTATTTTTTGGTGTCTCTTTTTATAAGCCTAGAAAAAATAAAGTATCGGACATTAAAAAAATGTTTAAAGCGCAAACTCTCCTACTTACAAACTCCTTTTCCGATATTGTCGTATTGTTTATTTTGGTAAATTCAGTTTTTTAGAATATGACCGTAAAACATTTTAATAAATATGCTTGAGCTTTACAGAATAGAATAAAACACGCATTTTGGTGACGGTTTTTTCGCGTAAATCGAAACATGCGGCGGATGTTATGCGGGAATCTCAACCTTGTCCCCACCTGCTATAAATATCAGTGTCCCTGTTAGATCTACTAGACTCCATTATATTTTCCACTGTGACACCACAGCACGAGCTGTTCATGTAATTCACCACTACCGCGTCTTCACCAAACTGTCGATACTAATACAAATCTTTTGCTATATTCAAAACTTTTAATACGACACCACACAAGAGTCCCAACTGCTCGCAACCGTCTGGAGCTAGTGAGACTAAGGCATCCCCAATTGGAGTTATGTTATGCGACTGAAGGTATTGAGGAGGGAAAGGAGATGGGGAAGAAGGAAGGCGGGGGAAGAATCTGGCTATTCAGATCTGGTCACCAAACACGGCTAAAGCCAATTCAAGCAACGTTTCGATTATGAATGTTGGTCTTTCACTAGGGCGATACTGATACTATCTACCACTCTGGAACGTGCCGCAAACATACTACGTATTATTTTAAATGAATAAATTGCGAAATAACACAATTTAATCGAATAAAATTTACTTGCGCACGCCGGGATTTGAGCTCGCGACCTCCGGATTCGTAGCCAAGGATCATAACCACTCAACCATGTAGACCGCCACTGGCACATAAAAAATGTATGTATTTCATAGTTTAAGGAAAAATCATTCCAGTCTGAAAATGGCCGTGATAGGCTGAAACAGGTCAGGTCAAAAATAAACGTGGGAAAAAGCTTAAAAATCTATTTAATTAATCAATTGTTTTTTAGTTCTGAATATATCTGATATATATTTCTTTTCATCTTAAGTATCTATTTTAGTTTTGTTCATTCATTTTTGTCTTTTATTATGTAGTAGGTATTTGTTACACATTCTGTATGAACAACGGATTTGCGCAATATATTATATTCTTTCCTAATGCGAGCGGTTGCTTGTGCTTAGGAAAGGAGTCCTCGTAAATGTTTAACAACTAATGAACCTGATCCTATTTTTACCATATTATTCCTTATATTTGAAAAAGTCCCAAAGGCGTTTAATAAATAAATAAAATTAAAAAAAAAAAAAAAAATTGGTACTGTATTTCTTTTTAACAAAATTTCGTAATACTGTAGGTAAAACGCATTAAAAGAAACCCACTACGACCTCCGTAGCTAACTTGTCATATTATTGATTGTTCGCGTTGTTGTACGATCGGTTGACGTAAAATATATTTTGTTATTCATATCACATGAATTTTTGGGTTTTATGAATTCTGTTTTACACGAACACGAACTTTCAAAAACAAAATCGTAAACATTAAAAAATCAGCGCTCTTAAAAAATGTTAGAATATTAATTTGTCATTACTCTAAGGCGGTTATGACATATATTATAACATCAATAGATCCTTCTGTTTTACTTGCAGTTGCAATTGCAACATTAGTACAATATCTTGTTCTTTAACTCGTTTATTGTGTCTGAGAAACGATCAGTAAAATTAGCTTATTATTTCCCACTATATAATGACACATAAAATTTCTTCAGTGAAAAAAAAAAGAATTTACCTACAAGAAAAAGGCGCAGCCTACTACTAAGATAAACGCACAGCTGAGGAAAGAGCTCAAGACAAGTATGTCTTGAAGAAAGCTACCGCGATCGATCGGCACTTCAGTGAAAAATTAGTTTTAGGTTGGACCGAATAAATTTTACTCCTCGTTTGCAATCTATGGTTAAGTACATTACTAGCAAATGCGACATAAATAAATTGTTTTCTATATAGATGGAATTGAAATACAATTTCGTTTTTTTTCCATATTAACTAGAATTACTTTACAAATTGAGGTTATTCGATGAAGAACTTAAAAATAAAACTTTCAAACATATACAATTGTTATACTATTTTTTTTTTCTCATATCTTTAAAAGTACTGAATTATTATATATAATATACTTAATTTATCTGATGTACGTAAATGATAAGTGCATTTTTTTCTTCTTACTTCTATAGCCGAGGAATTGAACTCACGATGTCTTAGTAGGACCCAGACGCGATGCCAACTTTACCACTGACCGCTCTATATACTCTATTAATTATAATACTATACTAAAATTTTATGGTATACACAACTGATTTAACTGTATTGCCACATCTCTTTAAAATTATTTATTATATTTTGTGTTCTATTTTCCAACCATTCTTTATTTTCATACAATGTCAATACTATCTTTTATCCATCTATATTTGTACAATGGCACTTAATATGAACTATTCTTCTCAATTTGAATGTCCTAAAACGGAAATTGTTACTAGTTGGCTAAACAAAGTTTTATTACATTTTTTGTTTTTATAATAAATAAATTTTAGTAAATACAACAACAACAAACATAATGAAAAATAGCAACATCGATGGATTCATCTCTAGATTCACGCGTGCTGCTGACAAGTCCCACAAGTAAGAATCTGCGAAAAGCTACTGACGTATAACTGAGGAGGCAGTGTGCGTACCTCCGTGAAGGTAAAGTATAAATATATAAGTGAGTTATATGTGACGCACATGTGATTGATGGCTTGTGAGAAACGACAATTCGAGAAAACTCTTAAAAACACATTTTTTTAATCTACAGGTATCATACTAAAAAAATTTATTAGGAAATAATATTATTTAACAAGACATTGAAAAGTATTAATAATTAATATATATTTCGAAAATAATTCATTGAAATACTTTTCCAGGTAATAACTAACTAACTAATCATCACGCCGTGTCCACACAGGGGTAGGCAAAGAGGACAGACCGCCAAACAACTCGATCTTGGCATACACTTCTTGCTTCATTCACTTTCATATAACGCCTCACACATTCTCTTCTGTTATTCCGACTTCTGACATGGCCCGACTCAAGAATTTGATTTACTTGATCGTGCCGTGTCTTCCTCGGGCGTCCCTGGCTTCTTCTTCCATTCACATTCCCGTCATATATTCTCCTTACACTCCTCTCTTCATTTATTCACTCTACATGCCCAAACCATCTAAGCGTCCCTTTATTAATTTTGCTCACTACGCTTACATCAGCCTTGCATTCTTTACGAATCTCAATATTTTTCACACCTTCATACATGGTTTTACCACACATTTGTCTCAGAGATCTCATTTTCTACAGCATTCAGTCTACTTTCATCCTTCCTCTGCCAGTTCAATGCCTCACTGCCATACATCAGGGTTGGTATCAGCACTCCATTGTGGACTCCTAGCTTCGCTTCTTTGGACAACTTTTATGTAATAAATACATGAAAATATAATAAACATAATAAACTTTACATAAAAATTTAATATACACTTATTTAGAATGTAATCCAAGTATATATAATATTAAATAATTGAATTATTTTGCATTCACCACTTTTAAAATATACACATATCTACATGATTGGAAAACGATGCTTTCTTCATCAGAAATATAAAGAATACTAAAAAATATTAATATCAAGTATAATATAACAAATGATAAATATATAACACAATAATGTAAGTATAGATAAAACAAATTTACATTTGAATTTTAAAAAAAATATATTATTAATATTAATAGGAAAATAAATTCAAGAGCCAGCTATTAAAAAAAGAAGATTATTATTTATATTTAATTCACTATTAACGATTTTTCTCATTTCTAAAATTTAAAATTTGTTGAATTGTAAACCGGTTGTATTTTAATGTAAAATTTGTAAACCTTTATTTATATTGAAAGAATGATTGGTTTCTAAAATATAATTGGCAAATTTAGAATTACCGTTATTATTTAAACACCTTAGGTATTCCTTAACTCTAGTACTGTAATTTCTAAAAGTCTGTTCTATGTAAAATAGTTTAATTATGACAAATTAATTTATGTACCACCGATTTATTTAAAATATTACCTTTATCTTTGTTAATTAAAATACATATTTTTAAATTTATTTATTATTTTACAAAGCTGGTTGGATAGTATTTGGGATTTTTTATTATTAAATTTGTATTATTATTATTATTCAAAAACAATATTTTTCTCGACTGTTTACTAACATCACGCCACAAAGTGAATAGCAATATTTTTCTCGACTCTTTACTAACATCACGCCACAAAGTGAATAGCAATATTTTCTCGACTGTTTACTAACATCACGCCACAAAGTGAATAGCAATATTTTTCTCGACTCTTTACTAACATCACGCCACAAAGTGAATAGCAATATTTTCTCGACTGTTTACTAACATCACGCCACAAAGTGAATAGCAATATTTTTCTCGACTGTTTACTAACATCACGCCACAAAGTGAATAGCAATATTTTTCTCGACTGTTTACTAACATCACGCCACAAAGTGAATAGCAATATTTTTCTCGACGGTTTACTAACATCACGCCACAAAGTGAATAGCAATATTTTGAAGAAATTATAAATAGAATATTGTATAAATTGTGTTATTTATGTCGTAGACAAGATTATTTAAGACAATTCAGAAATTCTTTCCTTGAAATGTCAGACAATGGAAAAGGTCACAAGGGCAGCCCCCAATGTGACAGTACTCGCATTTATCAAGGTGAATCTAATGTCACAATGTCAACAAGTGGAGCATCAATAATACCTATTTTATGCTTGAGAAGAAAATGATTCGACGGTATTCGTTGTTGAGTGCTCAAGGATACTCTATAACTGGTAATTAATTAATTAAATAACATCAATTAATTAAAAAATTAATAAACAAATTACTAAAAATCTCAATTGAAATAAATTAATCATAAAAAACGGTTGATTAAAGATGCAGTGAATAAAAAAAAACATTAATTATAATTACTTAAAAAGATCGGTAAATTCATAAAAATCACTTTGTAAACACTGCTTTATTAATATGTAAATATCAACATGTTTCGAAAATGACGCTTTCCTTGTCAGGACATACAGAAAACTAAAAAATAATAATGTTAAGTGTAGACAAATGATAATCATCGTTTATCAAAAAGTGTTGTACACAAAGTTATTTGTATTGATTCATAATAAATTATAACAAATTATTTTATTAAAAAAAATAAAAAAATAAATAGAAAATTAGAAGAGAAAGAAAAAGAAAAAAAAATATTTTGTAATTTTTATAATTGTAATGTTGAGGAAAGGTTTTTTTTATAGATTATAACCACAATGCTACTGCAAGTGTTAACAATACGAAATGTTAGTATAGTCTAACGGCCAAAAAATAGTTTTTGTATGATTGCTTTGTGATTTTTAGCAAATAGGAAAAAAGCAAAAGATCGGTTTCAGCTGTAATACCCAACATGGAACCTGCGTGATAATATACGACTTTTGCAAAACTGTTGAGGAACAATGAAGCACATTATTTAGTTAGCGATTAAATTAATCATCCGGGAGTAGTGCTGAGGTTAATGTTCACAAAATTAATGTTCATGACTTTCAAATGATATTCAAAATGGTAAATTACACAGTAAGTTTCATTTCCACATACGGTGAGTGAGCGTGCCTGTGAATTGTATTAATATTATATAGGTAATGTGTTTATAACACACAACACGGTCCCCTATTATCAACACCAATATGAAAGCATTCACTGTAAACAGCAAGTACAAAAATTCGATGAAAATTTTTAGAAAATAAGCTCAAGTGCATATAATCTTTTTGGTGGATGAGGCTCCGCTGCACTAGCATGATTAATCCATTTGGCACCGGCGCACAGTGGAAGATTTTGATGATTTGGCGGGACACTACACTCAGCGCTCAACTAGTTTTCAAGCGTTGATATGAAATGATACTTTGTTTTTGTTAATTGATATTACTTGAAATGTTGTTAATGGTTTGAAATAGTTTTACAACTTACCTTTCTGCAACTAAATCCAAAAAGTAAAATAACATCAGCGATAATAGCAGCGATGTTTTTAATTTTTTTATGTCAGTGGTTTATGAGGCAATACTAGCGTTTCTATAATGGATTATTTATTCATTTGTTACAAGAAAGAGCGACTTTCTGAAAGGTATGAAAATACAGTTATGGATAATATTTAAATTTTTTTTAATACTCGTAAAATAAACAGAAGTGAATACTCAATAATAGAATTATCCGTTACTATGTTATATTCTTTTGAAAATCGTCTTTAAATTTTACCCAAAATAATGTCCACTATGTTTGGAAAAAATAGTTTTTTGTCTTTCGATAATATTTAACCTGTTTTTAGTACAGTATAAAAAAACGTTTAATTGGTAAACAGAATAAAATATAGCATTAAAATTATATTTCTTAGACATAAATGAGTCTAAAGTTGAAGATATTTTGGAAAAAAACAAACATCTCTTAAAAATTTACTTAAGTAAATGGATGCATATGGATGAAATATTATGTTTTATGTAAGTCTTGCATTTTTTTTTATTCCTATTCCATTAAAGATAACAAAATTGAGTAAAAGTTGAAAAAAAAAATCTTTATAATCTAAGACAACACATGTATTTTTTTTGTAAAAAAATGTTTTTACCATTATTGAGATAAAGTATGTAACTTTAAAAATATTTTCCGCATTTTTGTTTTTACTTTTAATTAATGATAAGCGATTATACAACTTTATTCCGCACACCATTAAAAAAGTACCGCAGCGTAAATGCGCGCCCGTATATCCCTCTCCCGCGTCTCATAACACAGTAAATAAATGTATACCGAATGTAATTTTCTGTCAAGTTTTTGATGTTAAATGAAAAATTGTTATTAGAAAAATACATTTCGGGAACATGCCGATCAAGGGGCAACGTCGCGCCAACGCTCAAATTTCCACCACTGTGCGACGTCCAGCTGGAAGACGCGACAAACCTGTACAGAATTTGATTGCCTCGGACATTATCCTTAGAAGAATGGATCATTTTAATGATCGTTTCTTGTTTTCAGCAGTTCGGCTGTAGAAAGACTTACGAGTAACATATCAACTCTTTAAGATCCAGGTTCACTTTTTCATGTCTTCAAAAATACGCTCCATGCAGCATCTTCAAATATAATTTATTTTATTAAAAACTCAGTTGGAGTATATTGTGAGCTAACGCGCTGAAAGAGGGAGGTTGTAAAGTACATGGATATAATCATTAAATACAACTAAAGTTATTTTAAGTAACGTTTCGCTTCTGAACGGCGGCTTTTCGCCGGGGCGATATTAAGATAGTAGCTACCACCACGGGCAGGAAAAGGAAATAGTACAGAGTTAATATTTTATAATATTATATTTTAAAGACACCCACGAGGAATTGTTGAGTTATTGAAACTTCAGCAGCATTTCATTCAAAATATCTAGTTGGGAGACGTCCCGTGCTGGGTGCTGGGTGCTGGGTGCTGGATGCTGGGTACTGGGTGCTGGGTGCTGGGTGCAGGGTTTTCGCGAGTCAGTGTGAAGTTAGCTCGAGCCATTACAGCCGCAGATAAGAAGTATTATAAAGGGGAGATTTATGGATCCGCGCGACGCAGACAAAGGCGCTGGCTGGCCGGGCTGGCCGGGCTCGCCGCTCCCCTCGTTTGTCATTTGATAAAATAAATGGGACGTTAGTATCGAGTCGCGGAAGAAGATGGCACTTTTGTCACCTCGCCGGAGGTGAGGACAGGTATTTACGATGGTGTTCGCGTGTCTGGAATGTTCTGATTTCTTGGAAACGTTAAAAATCTAGATTTTGGCTTGACTCATTCGCATGTTACTCCAAATGGTATAATCATTATATTGGTTATATCCCCTCGCAAGGGTTTTAGTATTTATTATAGAATTCAGTGGTTTCCACCATACCTTGGATAAAACTCTTTGCGAGTTATCTACTAAATCATTATTTTCGTATAAAATTAGACGGTGCATTCTTGTTAATGAGGCTTCTAACCGACGAGGTCCCCCAAAGTTTAATATTAGTCCCCATCCTGTTTAATTTATACACCAGTGACATTCCTGGACAAATAGAGCATATCAGAAATTAGAAATAGAAATTTGTAGATGATTCCAATATCATGTCAAACTTTAATCAAGAGTTCACAGCCGCAAGTCGAGTCCAATCTCAAGCCATTCTTATAGAGAAATATTTTCAAAAAGTTCCTATCACAAGAAGTCTTTCAAAAAGCGTAGCCACAATCACACTCGTAGAATGCCGAAACGACTCCCAAATATAAAAATGTTCGGAAGAGCGTGCCTAGGACCAAGTCTTAGTTTATGCGGTATTTAGGACCCATTTTAGACTTAAAACTCAGTTGAAAAAAACATATTATCCAAGAAAAAGTTGAAGTTACCCATGCTTGGTAAGAATATTAAATTATCTAGAGACTATACAAGACCACTATCGGAACCATATATATTTACCAGGGGTGTTAGTTGAAGTTTGCCGGTTTTTTTCAATAAAGAAAACGCTTAATTCTCAAATTTTTTTTATTCAAAGTATTGACCAACGGATTCTATACATTTTGCCCATCTTTGAGGCAAATCATGGATACCATTCCAAAAAAAAAAATTTTCTTTCGAGGCAAACATTTGACGAGCCATTTTTCGACTTTTTCAAAATTGGCGAAGCGCTGCTCTGCGAGTGAGTGTCCCATCGATGCGAAAAGGTGATAGTCAGACGGGGCAAGGTCTGGAGAGTATGGCGGGTGCAAAAATATTTCCCAATTCAATGCTTTGAGGGTGTTCTTCACTACTTTAGATGTATGAGGCGGTTTGGCGGTTTGTCGGTTTTTTCGATTTGTCTCTCGTTCATTTGGTGTGGTACCTATTTTCCATATTTTAGATCTTTTCCATGGCTTTTAAACGTTGGCAAATTGCTCCTTGGGCCAACACCTGCAATTCCTCGTCTTCGAACTTTTTCGTTGCTCCAGGATGTTCATTGTCTGTTAAATCGAAATCTCCACTTTTAAATTGACGAAACCATGTCTCACATGTTCTAATCACTGGAACATATTCACCATAAGTTTCTACCAGCAACTGATGAGATTCAACTGCTTTTTTATTTTGATGAAATAAGAAAAGCAACGAATGCGGCAAATGCGATTTACTTGGAACGAAACTCGACATATTCACTGAGGTAACCAAATATGACACTATTATTTTGGCAGAATGTAACTTGTGTATTTTTGAAGGTTAATGTCCTTAAAAAAATATGACATAGATGCCAAATCATAGAAATGTATACGTATCTCTAGCGACATCTATGAGTAAAACCGGCAATCTTCAACTAACACCCCTGGTATACGCTGCACCTATTTGAGGAGACGCAGCAAAAACAAAAATTAAACTCTTGCAACCCTGCTAAACAAGGTCAATCGTCTAATATTGAATGCTCCTTCGAGGATCAAGGTTAAGAGCAATCGCTTCGCGGCCCGTTTCATACAAAACTTAATTTTGGATTTTTGCCAAAATACTCACTTAAACCTAATGATACCCTTTTCATCAAAAAGCATAGTAAATATCTAGTATGCATTGGAAGTAATTTATTTATTTTTGTTTTACATTATGAAATATAAGCCATTAAAAGATTAGATTTTTCGTGATTTGAGAGGCAACTTTATAATTATTTGGGGGCTAAAGGCGATTAAAAAAACATTAACCCATATGCTTTGAAAATATAATCTAATATAAAATAAGTAATTAAAAAAAAATAATGATATAAGCATTATGGTGGACATTAAATTAAATTAAAAAACGACCAATGTACGTTGGAACACAAATGTGCCATACATAATTTAAAACATCGACCCAAAAAAACTTTTTTTTAAATGTTTTAATTTTCGTCTTTTTATTTACGTAATCATATTTACGTAGAAAATACGACATATTTTTTTATAAATACAATAAACCCGAAGATAATTTTCTAAGTTGCCTAGTTTTTTAAATTTCATAATTTAAAACAAAAATAAATAAAATACTTTGAATTCGTGCCCAACTAAACCTTGAAAAAATATATAATTCAGTTTGGATGGGTATTTTGGCCTCAAATCCAAAATTAAGTTATACATGAAACAGGGAGCACAGCCGCTCCTCTTAACACTACACCATAGGTTTCCAAAACTTCTTTGTCGTTCTTTTAATAATTCGTGGAACCCCCCCCCCCCCCACTCCCACAGCGAGTTTGTTCAAAACTTTGGTACAATACTGAATAACTGCTATTTATTCACTGCGCGATCCATTGCTGTTGGTATGTAAATTTATAAGAACTGGTTTGACTTGTCGAGCGAAACTTACTACGGCGCTTTACTATGCATGCAGTTTAAATGAATTCCGATCATTGAACTCCTATTTACATCTTGTGGACCCCCTTTTTTTCTCCCTGCCATGGACCCCCTGCAAATCTATACGGACCGCTTTGGGAACCAATGGTCTAAACAAAGCTTGAACATTCGCATGATGAAGGAATTAATAAACTCACTTTGTGAACCACTTTATGACGTTTTATAACGGCGAAGAAAACCTAACCATAAATTCGCTATCAAACTATGACGCAAATTCTACATTCAAATATAACATTCGATAAATGGCCCTCCGAACGGAGTAACTCCTGCAGCATCTCTGCACTTAGTTTTGAGCGTTGGGTTAGGTAAAATTAGGTTAGGTTGGTCTAAGTGAGGTTAGGTGCGATCGGGTTTAATCGAACCTGCAATAATTACATCAGAACACCATTATTTTTATAATATATAATATTCTAGAATGAAATTAGACCCAATACTAAATACGTTAAGTGATAAACGATCAATACTTTAAAATTATGCCCGTTGTAGTTCATTATATAGCGTAATATAATTTTTCTTATGATAGTTAGACAAAAATGTATTTCAAATTTATGTATAATTATTGCACATATAAAATATAGGGTTAAATATACATACCGTAATATATAATTATAGGATAAATCGTTTAGAGAGTTTATTTTAAAATTACGTACGAAGTTCACACAGCTTAACGAATTAAAAAAAAACACGAACACAAGAAAATATAATTATAGTTCACAGAGAGATTGTACCTATTCAAATTCAAAGTAAGTGTTAAAATACTCTTTAGAAGAAGCTTACTGAAATTTCACTTGACACATAATTGATATTCTTTTCGACGACCTGTTCTGAATTGCGACCGTTTACCGCGTCCCCGCGGTCCTGAGTTCGTTGCTCGGTCGCGACCATATATTTTTATTTTCTGTGTGAATTATTGATTTTTTTTTTCAATAATTAACTTAAAGTGTATTTTAACAGACCGTCCGTTTTTGAATAATAATACAAAGATTATTATTCAAAAAGTAGGTAAAAAAAACATAGTTTTCTTTTTTCCATTTGATTTCGCAATAACAATACGTGTTTACAATATACCAGACCAAATTTTTACAATAGACATTTTGTGGGGGTTGTCTCATGAATGACTCAAGAACAAACTTGATGTATACGAATGTTTTATGGGTTTCGGGTATAGTTTTTTTGAACCTGAACATACGGGATACGGCTTTTTGGGTTCGACTGATAATATAGCGGCCGTATCACGTACGTTCGTATGGATAGGGCGGTTAATAAAGGTAAAATAAACATATTATAGCAATTTGACTGTCCAAAAACCGAAAAATCATCCTAATTGGAATGTCCAACATTTTCTGAAAAATGATCAAAGATTTATTCTGTACGTTAACATTTTTTTTAAATATATAAAGTTTCGTAAGCGGAATTAACTCATACAGTATTCACACAGATGCATTGATTGCTATGGTATGTTTAAATCTCGTTATTCGACTTATGAAATGAAGATTCTACTGGTGGACAATATGGTCAAATTTATTAATTAAAATTATTAATTTTGTAATATATACATTAATTGTCCTTTTTTCACTAAAGAAAATACATAGATGCAAACAAGACACAAAGCGGTTATCCAGTAACGCTTCGCAAGGACATCACTGTCGGTAGTGCATAAATACTCACAATCCAAAATTTTCCTTTTTTGTTTAGTTGTGTTCGGATCAACTCTAATTGTGGGACCTGTAAAACGACACATATTTAATCGAACATTATACAACAAGGTTAAAAATGAAATGGCAAACAGGTTTGTGAGGACGTAAAAGCGCCACCGGTGTAAAGCGGAAAACCTTTTTAATATCTCCATTTTCCAACGAGCGGCCCATAAAATATTATATTACAATAACTTTGTTACGCAACTATTCCTTGTATTATGACCGTGATTCCAGAGTTTCAACATAAAAAAAGCAAAAATTATGTTTACCTGAAAGTATTCCTCAGCTTCAGCGGCATTCCAGTCAATTTCCAGCCAGCGTTTCCTCCAGCGAGATCTTTGAGTTATTACTTAGCTTGTTTTTTCGAGATAAATTTCCTTAAAGGTTCACAATTTTGTGTCGTTGTTTAATATTGAAAAACTACTTTTAATTAAGAAGAAAGTGTTTGCTCTTTAGCAGCCATCAAACAATGAGGTCTGGCATTATTAAATTAGCAACGACTTTCTCGCAAGGAATGTACTGTTTTCGTTACACGTTAACATTTCCAACACGAGCTATGCAGATTGAAAAACAATCAATTTATGAATTAAAAAGTAAGAGAAAACAACCCGAGTAGTAACACAAGTAAGGTCTATTTACATATACCACCACCGCGTAGATCAGAATGGCACAGTACAGATAGGATAACATTAGCTGCTCACATTATTTATGAACACATTCATATTACAGCGTATGTAAGCGTAACGTATCCGCATATGCACGGGCACAGCACCGGCTGAGATTGTCGGTTAGAATATTTTATGAAAACATCGTTAGCACCACCATCTTTGTCAGTTGGAATCATTAGACGCAGATACTGCTAAAACCAAGAAGATGGATAACGATAAATGGATTGAATTGGACAGGAAATTTAGGTTATAAAATAATAATAAATATGGGAATGGGAATATAAAATTCCGCTCAGTTGACAGTTCAGTTGACAGCCGTACTCGCGTCTGTGCTGTGTCTGTACTGTATTGTTCTATACTGTACGGTGCTCGTAGATGTGAATATATATTTAATATATAAGACCTTCTAATGTTGTAGAGTTGTAAGTTTAAGCGCACTTGAAGTGAAATAACACAAAACTGCGCTATATAAATGCTTTGTTATTATTATTATTATTGTAATAAATGTGAAAAAATATACAGGCAAACCCTTCAACAATGGATGAGATGATCAGGTTTGACACAAACAAGCGTTGGATTAGTAAGTAGATATGAATACAATTATTTATCGATATACCTCGTCACAGCTGCAAAACCACTAACATGAGGTTATGCAATCTCGAGCTAACATGCTCGCTAGGAGATTCAACAGGTGCGGTCCTCCGGTAAAGTAGCAACTATTCCAGACACACTGCATGAGCTTTTACACTAGCGAAATATGGAAAAGGTATACACAAGGCGTCATAAACACACTCCGACTACAATATAACCACGTTTACATGGCGATTTTTGGCCTCCCTTGGCGATGCAGCGCCTTGTAGATGTTCGCAGAGGGAAGGGTGCATAGGTTCGCTGCTTTGATGCGCCACAAAGTATCTGGGACGAGTCAGCGCTACTGGAAATTGGAAAACACTTTTGTCCAGGCCGTCGCCCAGTGGCAGGCCGCGCCCCTACACCATAGATGGAGAATTTCCACCAAGCCACCGTAGCATAAGTGCTAAATATGTTCACCTCTATATTATTATTTTATTTTATTATATATATTTTTTTAATATTCTATTTCCACATCATGTAATTTATTCAGATGTATGTTGTTATATGTGAAACAGATTATTGTACTCACCGCTTTGTTCAGCTGAAACAAACACATTATAATTATTATTAAAAATCTTCAGCACGACATCCAGACCTAGAAGCGCCCATAGTCGTGTGGATTTACGTTCGCGCCGCGCGTGAATCAAAGTCGCAACCCCCCGACCAAAAGTGCCACAGAGGTCGTCGTAAAAAAAAACACTGAACTAATTAAAAGATTTCTACATAACCTACTTATATGCTCGTTTGTTCGCTCTGGCTAGGTACTTAATATTTTATATTCTGGGTCGCTTTACTTTTCATCAACGTTTAACGATGGTCCAGATCTAGGAAGGTATAAAGGTGAATCCCCTGGAACAGGTTGGTAGGCGTCGTAAAGTGTTTAAGAGGGTGAAGTTAGGGAAAAGAAGATAGTTTGAGAGGGACTCATATCAGCAGATCATAGTTAGAAGGTTTGTGAACCCCCTCCGCTATAACAATGGCATAACAACCCCATTGTGTACCCCTGTATTGTCCGCGAGGATAAGTTAACTTCTGAAGTTTTCCAACTTGCTTCTTTAGAATATTCCCCATAAAATGTTTTAGATTGTTTGCCTTTTGAATTGTGAAATTTTCAATGAGTGTTCACCTTCGCTCAAAGTTTATCACCTCCGCCGTGAACGTGAACATGTCGCTTTCTCGGATTTCTGAAATTAAACCGGTTCACAATATTCTCTACGTTATTTGCGGTACTAAAATTAAAGCTGTTTCAATTTGTTTCGTCTAAAAACTATGTTAAGCGGTAACTTGTAACATCATAATTTTAAAATAAAACAATAACTTTGTTTACATCGAGTCCTAGCTGGTCCCAACCGTCTGAAGCCAGTGAGACTATGGCATCCTCAATTGGTGTAAATTGTGAGGCTGAAGGTATTGAGGAGGGAAGGGAGGTGGGGGAGAGGAAGGTTGGGGATTACATGGCTATTCAGATCTAGTCACCGAAACACGGCTAAATTCATTTCGAACAATGTTTCGATTCTGAATGGTGGTCTTTCACCAGTTCAATACTGACAGTATCTACCACTTTGGAACATGCCGCAAATACACTACATATTACTGTTAATGAACAAATTGTAAAATTACACAATTTAACGAAATAATTTAGTTGCGCACGCCACTTGGGATTTGAACCAGCTACTTCCGGGTTCGTAGCCAAGGATTGTAACCACTTAACCACGGAGAACGTCGGTACTATTTCTTGCCAACTGGATTTCACCACAATTGTTGCTTCATCAGGACCGGAAAGACAAAAAGGATACATAAATGTGATGTAAACAAAGTTATTGTTATATTTTAAGATTCTAATTTAGATTACAATTAGTTCAGTGTTCACCAACAGGCGACCTGTAATAAGGTAAGCAAGTATCTGGTTACACAGGTCACACTCAATCTCATCTCTTCATGATATTATATAAGTTAGGTGGAATCGATTCCCGAGAGGCTTTAAAATATCGTAGGTAAATTGTACCAATTACGCGGGTTATTTTCAATAATATATATTTGGTAACTCCATTTATACAGTAAATCATCATCTATAATGAATCACTGTAATGAATCCTACAATATGTCATATTGTAGCTTGGATAATGTAGCGTTAACGATTTGTTTATTTCTAATTTTGAAACTGTCAATTCATGGGGGAATTCCATATTCAATTCCATATAAAAAAAAACCCATAGATTACGTAAATAAACACAATGTAAAAAAAGGAATAAAAAAAAAATTCTTCCAAATGGTAATAAAACAATCCAAAAGTAGTTTTTAAAAACATATTAGTAAACAGTACCATCAGCAATAAAATAAATTTCAAGTCATAAATAAAAACAGTATTAGAAAACAGGGGAACTCACTCCCGATATCGATGCTATATACTCGTATACCAAAGATTTATTATTCATTGTGCCAATCTGACGATGCCCGTGATAGGGTGAAACCGGTCCTGTCGAAAATAAATAAGTGGAAAAAAGTTACAAAGGTTTTTTAATAAAAAAAATTCAAATGATTTGTGTTATTATATGGTTTTTTGTTTTCTATTTTACGTCAGTGTTAAAAGTTTGAAAAATATTGTTCATTACTTTATGATTTAGAATCTACATGTACTCGAAATTTTCGATAGCTTTTTATATAATGTTCTAAAATTCACGTAAAAGCTCAGATATGTGTATAATCAAATACATAAATAAATGTAGTGCCTGCGTGTGGTTAATAGAAAGCTGGATAAGTTACATAGGGAAATCTGAAATAGAAAACTTATTTACATCAAATACAGACTGACACAGAAACTACTCAACTGCACTTAAAACACCTCATATTACAATTATTTCCGTAATTTCGTCAAAATCAGTTTTTTTAAATATTGGGTAAATGTAATTCTAAGCACAGAAAAATCCAGTAAGGATGTCATTATGTTCTTGTTGTATAAAGAAGAAAATAATAAAACATTCATTTAAAAAAAATTAAACAATAACTTTGTTTACATCACTTTTATTTTTTATAAACTTTTGCCGACCGGGTTTCTTCAGGGCAGTATATTACTAAACTATTAACTAAGATACACATGTCTTATACTCGTAGATTGATAAAAACGGGGGATTGAAGGGCCTAGGGTGGGAGGGCAGCAGGTACCGGACCGGGGAGGGCGTGGGCTTTGTTTATTAGGAATATTCTGAGTATTGGACTTTTGTTTTAATTTATTTAATTATTATTGAGTTTATTAGCAGTGTTTTTGGCTTTCCTTATTTCTAATGTTCTAAGTTATCTAGTCTAACGCCTATTCCATTTTTATGCAGTAAACTAGTGCCTGTATTTATAAAATCAATAAAAATACAGGTTCCTCATTCTGTATATCCCGATGAGGAAAACTTCGCTTTCGAAACATATTTACATGTACGTATTAATAAAATGGCGATTACGAAGTAATTTTTAATTACCAATCGTTTGAAGAAATTATAAATAAATAAATATTTAGGCCAGCTAAAAACAGTAAAATTTATTCGACTAGAAATAAACTAAATTGTTGGCCTCAAATCCAAAATTAAGTTTTGTATGAAACAGGCCGCGTAGACGTTACTCTTAATTGTTTTTGTGTTTAATTCATATAATTAATTTTTTTTAGAATCAATATAGGAACGAGTCTAAAGAAACTTAAAAAGTAGAAATCCTCAACTTGATAATAGTGGCAGATATGCATAAAAATGTCACCACGCCGACTGTAATGCTACCTATGTCGGACAGACGGGAAGGTCTTTCTCAACTAGATCCAAAGAACATGTACGATTTTATAATAATAAAAGCACTTTTTCAAAATTCGCAGAAAACCTCTTTATAAATAATCACGTCATGCTTTATAACAATGACCCTAAACCCTTAATATAAAAATAAATGATCTTACATTAAATTTAATTAAAAAATTGGAAATTGATAAACGAACGAATGATAATTTTTCCGAATTATTAACGGTACGGTATTATTTCAAACAATCACATTCTGATAAAAACACGGGAATCAATATTCTTCACATATTAATGCGAGTAGTAAAGGTAAATTTTTGGATAATTTAGAAGCCCTGGAAGTTAAGAAAGCCCTTAATAATAATAATGAGTCTATTATTAACAATAAAAAAAAACCTGTTTTACAGTCACATTTTAAACATGTTTTCTTTCACCCCACCCTCAATCTCTATCTTTTCCCCCACTCCTTAATAATACCTAGTCACGCCCCCACCCCCACTGTGACACATAATATCTGTGTGCTGCCATAATTTTGTAATACTGTTTAGTATATATTTTGACTGGGGTTGTTCCGAAATCGGTAGGCGTTAAAATAAAAAAAAAACGTGGTTAAACAAAATTTGATGGTTTCATTTAGATATAACATTAATATTAATAAATTAAAGAAAATTATTTATTTTCCCCACTACTCCGTATATTCACAAGACCTAAACAAGATAGCACAAGTCAATAGCTTTCACGTCATTCTAAATCAATTAAGAAAACATTGCGTTTAATGCGGGGAAAACAGATTCTAAATGGAAGTACTCCACAGAAAGTTGAATTCATTTTCACAATTAGTTTCTCGGTAAATCGTTTTCACCGGTAATAAATTATTTTAGGCACCATAAAAATTGAAATCGGGTAGGGGTAAATAGAATCATATTAATACGCCGTCTCAACGTGGCCTAACCACAGTTTGAAAATGGTCTTGAAACAGCTGTCGCAATAATAAAAAATTAAAATACTTCCTGAACTTAATAATAACATTATTAAATAAAGTTACTTATTTTTTTTAAATCTTTTTTTCATGCCCTTTTTAATGCACTATACAAAAATCGCGAGTGGTCGAAAAAAATGTTTGTTGTCCCGGCGGCGAGTCCTATTGGAGTTATTTTTTTACGGTAACTCCACACAGGAAACCCTGAAGGAAATAATTTCCCTCAAGGCCTATATCATCTTTGGGGATGCTGTGTGGAGGGTATATATCTGTATAATAATTCATTATTTAATCACTGGCAAAAACTTTGTATAAAAGGTACTCACGATTTGCAGGCGTTGGTATGGATGCGGTTTACAATTTTTTTTGTCTTCTGCGGCACTTAATTCGTAATTATATATAGCTTGCGTAAGTACGAATTGATTTGTTTTAACAGTTGCACTGGCGGGAGTTAATAATGAATTACGTAAACGCAGGGTTCCATGACAGTTTAACCCCCTGACAGTTGACCTTCCGACAGTTGATCCCCGATAGTTGAATCCTCCGATAGTTGATTCCTCCGATAGTTGATCCCTCCGACTATTGATCCCTAGGACAGTTGATCCCCTTATTTTTGCTGTATGTCCTCATTTGTCAATTATGCATAAAGGATATGCGGCCGTATAAAAAAAGTCGATATGCTTATATCTGCAATCGTCTCGAGTAGAAATCTGCTACACAAAATATTTTTAATAATAATAATTAAGCCCCGAAGTCCCCGAAGGAGTATGCAATGAGCGTTGGCATGCAGTTCATAAACGCTGAAAAGCTGAGCCTACCCCAAGAAGATTAAACCATAAATTAAAAAATATAGAAACATTAAAGAATGTTAATCAGGGAATCATCTGTCCGAGGGATCAACTATCGGAGGGATCAAATATTTGATGCCCAACTATCGGGGGGTCAATTATCGGGGGATCAACTGTCGGGTCACCAAACGAAGGAAGGAACGGGAAATGGGAAGCGGGGAAACTATAGAAATTGCCAGTATATTCAACCATTATTCCCACTCGAATGTTACTCCAAAATACCGCATTCGACTCAAACACCTGTGATTCGTAATATTATAATGAATAAAGACAAAAAAAACTATGATATTCTGTATTCAAGCTCGTACTTGTACTTGTATATACCATTAAGTAGAAAATAATTGGGTCTATGAAGTCTATGTAATATACATTTGTATTATTTTTGTATCGTTGTATCACAAAAACATTCGTCAATTAAATCAAAACACGTTTCACGTCAATGCCGGTGGCAAAGTCAACAATGGGAGGGGGTATTAGTAAACAATGATGACTTTTCAGGCAAGCGAAAATACAATCAAGCCAACTAATTGGGAACTCGTGTTTCTAATTAAAGTGCGCCTACCTGCGTAAGTAAAAGGTAAATCGATAAATGAATTAGCTTCCGAAGATATTTTTATATAAAATACGTATTGGTTGCGATAATTCGATCGTTTTCCAGTAATAACAACGTTATTCAAAATAAAACAAGAATTTTCAGTTTATCTACCTACCTACCAACATAAAAATCAGCATGGAGCCTTTTTTTATCGTGTTTAATGTTGTTTTCAATGAATTAACGGATAGCTTGGGAAGGAAATGACTTTTTGAGCTGAAAATACTTGCATATTTAAATATTTGAAGCAAAATGTTACGGAAAAAAGGTTTTTTTGTTCGTTTATTTTTAATGACACAAATAAGGATATAATATTACAAAAAATTAAAAAAGTTATTTTCCTTTTCCTTTAGGTATAAGTGAAAAATCAATTAAGTATTTTTTATGATCCACGCAGCAAAAAATATACACCCTTCGTATTATATTATGCAAGCATTTACCGCAACAAAAATATTTTTTTCAATCGTGATGGAGTTTTTTTTGTGACTACCGAAAAGAATTCCAAGTGGATCTATAGCATCCCCACTAAAGCATTTTGGATCAACGTTTTGATTCCGAATGGTGGTCTTTCGCAAGGGCAATACTGAGAGTATTTAGATATCACTCTGAGATTTGTTATAAATGTACTATATCTTATTATTTTAATGAATTAACTGTGAAACAAAACAAATCAACAAAATAAAAATAAAAATATTTGCCGACTGAATTCATAGTTGGGGACCTTACTCGGAGACCGTCCAAATATTTTAACATATTTTTGTCATTATAAAACCTTTATAAGTAAGTTCCATATATATGAATGTAATATATGTAAATACTAAATAGGTGAAATAAGTAAAAAAGTTTTGTTAATATTTGAAACAAAAGAATATCTCATTCTTTCCAAATTTCCCATCTTATAGAGACTTCGGAAAAAATATAAAATAAAATGAGTTAATTTGCGACTTGCATCAGTCGTCCCCAAAACAAAAGCGTTCTAAAATAGACTCTTTTCCGCAGAGCAAATAATAATTACACCTAATCCAGGAAGCCACATATTAAAGGTGAAAAATACGTTAGCAATAACCACCTTCTACCACAGCGTGTTGGGAGCCAAGAAGGGTAATGGATTTAAACAGCCCGTCTGCAACTCCAGATAATCGACGAGCAATTAATCAGTCTCATGGTTTGTTCTTTTTCATTTTAATATTGGAACGTCCCACTGCCTTCAAATATTTTTTAATGTATTTTTTTCTCCCAGGAGCACCCCTCTCGTTAAGTGGAATAATATTCCGCTGAATACGTTCATTTGCGGGATTAAGTGTTTGTTTTAGTTAATAAAGCTGTAGGGGAAATGAAAGGAATACACACCGTCTCATGGAATCCTCGCACATTTAATGAGAAATTATTTTTGATTAAGTGTACCGCGCTTGGCGCTGGCGCTAGTATCAAATTATTGTGGAAACAAATTTCTCAGGTTCTTGAATCTAATTCCAACGGTTTAAGGTTTCAGCGAAATCATTAAATATTTTGAAGTATGGTACTTGTACACACATTGTTAGTTTTATAAGCTGAGGTCGAGAGTAAAGTTAGCTTCTCAGAAGCTGGGCGTATTGTACCGAGTCCGCAGATATTAATCGTTTACAACTGCTGACAGGTCAGCAGCCCTAAAATATAAGAAAAAAACCCTTGAATCCGTGCAGAAACGGGCGGTCCGTTTGATAGATTCGCCTATCTTAACAAACGGCCTGCAATATTTGGAGCATAGACGTCAGGTGGGAATGCTGTCCTTATTCTACTGGGATTTTAATGGAAGATGCTCGGAGGAACTATCGTTATTGATCCCTTCGCGCGCCCAACATTTGCACACGGTTGACATTTGTCACATGAGAACGGATCGCTTCTAAGACTCGTTCTTGTGTTCAACAGCTCGGCTGTGGAATGATCTACGGGTATCTGGGTTTCCTCTATCCTACAACATGAGTCTCTTCAAGACTCAAGTTCACTCCTACCTATCCTCTAAAAGACCCTCCACACAGCATCCCCAAAGACGATATAGGCCTTGAGGGAAATTATTTCCCTCAGGGCCTCCTCTGTGAAGTTACTGTAAAAAAGGGTAAGAACATGACTTCGGGAAAAACAAAATTAAAGCAAAAATGCAACAAATCTTTTAGCGCAATGGCTTCGTAAAGTGCCTTTGAAGTAATTTTTATCATTAAACCATAGAGTCAACCAAATATTATTATCATCGTTGTTAATAGTTACCTTATATCAATACTTTGTGCTGTGACATTACACGTTAATTAAGGAAAAAAATTTTTAGACCGTTATTAATTATCGCTACTTAGGTTCGCTTGAATCCAGCCTTCATTATGACTACAAAATTTCACGAATTTTACTAAGCTTGTTTTTTTCTGAACAAGATTTTTACAAGCAAAACATTGTAGGCTTCTTAAGTATTATAATATTAATCTTTAGTTATCTTTTTTTTTAACAAATAAAAAAATATCACATCCTCACTGGGATTTCCCGTGCGAAGGATTTAATTTACAAAATACTAAATTAAATTATATTAAATTGATGTTATTCTAAAAAAATATATAACTATAAGGTGAGGTGTTTTAACTGTAATTGATTGGTTTCGGTTTTAGTTTGTATTTGGTGTTAATATATTTTCTATTTCAGATCTCACTATGTATCGTATCCAGCGTTTTATTTGATTTATTAATATATTTTTGCTGTTGTGATTTTTGAAGGAGACTAGGTTTTTGTTGTACAGTTTAGTACCATAGTACAAGAAGCTTTTTGTCCAAATGTTATATTTGTGGTTCCTTGTTGGACGTTTTTCTGATATCTGATTTTCTAATATGTGTGTTTGTTGTGATTTCTTGTTTTTTGTTTTTATTAATGTAAAGTGGTATTGTTTTAGAGTATAATTGCTTTATTGACACAATGTTAAGATTTTTGAAAATATCGTCAGTGCTAGTTCTTACAGGGACTTTAAGTATAATTTTCATCATGGCTTTTGTGTTCGTATGAGTAGATTCAGAATACTATCATTAGCACTGGCCCATCCGATATAACCATATTCTAATAGTTATTGTCAGAGAGCCATGTAGATATAAATATTTATTGCAATACACAATAATATAAATTTAGAATATATATGTATACCTACCGACTTATGATTATATTTACTGATATTGATTGTATACCTATTAACAACAAAATAGTTGATAAAATGTAGTTTGTTATGAAACGAGTTAGTTTAAGTTTTCTAATTTAATATAATGATCGACCGGTTCCGGAAGTACCCTTCCTTCGTTAGGACTATATTAAGACTAAACTGATATACAAAATAATGACAGACATACATGAATAATTAGGTGTTAGAGTGGGAAGCGATCAAAGGGGAATGGGTAATTAGGGGGTTTTCTGGAGGAACAAAGCGATTCACTGGAAAAATGTCTAAAATAGGACTATACGATAAATTTACTTGGTTATTCAATAGAATTAATATGTAGGGATTTCATAATTTGGAGTGCTTCTTAATCTTTTTGCCTTTATTATTATGGTGAAGAATTTGAACCCCTGTGTCTCTATTAAAAATATGATCGGTTGAAATAAGATGATTGGCAAACTCTGAAAAAATATTGTTATTTAAATATCTAGTAGTTTTTTGTTGGTTTATAATTTGTCCATTCTTACACTATCGTGTCCCATGTTCATCATTTCTCTATACTTGACATTATTATTTTTTAGTATTCTGTATGTCCTGATGAGGAAAGCTCCGCTTTCGAAACGTACTTCAAAACTTACAGAAGGCCGAGAAGATGTTAATGACGATGAGCGTCCTGGAGTTGCAACCACGTCAACAAACAAAGAAAACATCGAAACAGTGAAGAAAATGGTTTTGTAAAATCGTCGAATCACTATTAGAGAAATTGCAGAGGATGTTGGCATATCAATCGGCTCATGCCATGCAATTTTCTCGGATGTTTTGGGCATGAAACGTGTGGCAGCGAAGTTTGTTCCGAAATTTATAAATTTTGAGCAAGAGCAACGTCGCATTAGTATCGCTCAGGAGTTGTTGAATGACCTCAACGACGATCCAGATTTGCTCAAAAGGGTCATAACTGGTGATGAAACGTGAGTATATGTTTATGATGTCAAAACCATGGCCCAATCATTCCAATGGAAGCGGCCCAAAGAGCCAAGACCGAAAAAAGCATGTAAAGTTCGATCAAATGTGAAGGTTTTGCTCACTGTTTTCTTCAATTACAATGGCGTGGTGCATCATTAGTTCTTGCCAACAAGTCGTACGGTTAATAAGGAATACTACAAGGAAGTTATGCAACGTTTGCGTGAAGCAATACGGCTCAAACTATCAGAATTGTGGAAAACAAATCATGGATTTTGCATCACGATAATGCACCAGCTCACACATCAATGTTGGTTCGTGCTTATTTGGCCAAAAACAACACCGTAATCATGCCTCAACCACCGAATTCACCAGATTTCTCCCCTCTCTCGCTCCCTATGACTTTTTCCTATTCCTGAAACTGAAGAGACCAATGAAAGGAAAGCGTTTTGCCACAATTGATGAGATAAAGTCAAAATCGAAGAACGAGCTGATGGCCATACCGTAAAGCGCATTCCAGAAGTGCTTCGATGATTGGAAGAAGCGCTGGCATAAGTGCAATTTATCTGAGGGATATTACTTTGAAGGGGAGAAAATGGATATTGAGGAATAAATAAATACTTTTCGAAAAAATTCGAAATTCACATTTTATTTTGAACAAACCTCGTATATATTAATAAAGTGGTGTTTACGAAGTCATTTTAAATTATTTTTTAATATGATCAACACGTAAATGATAATATTATTATTTATTTTTATTACTTACCCTTTCATACGTCCATGTTGGTGTAAAATTAGATAAAATTCTTACATTCTTCAAACAAGGGTTAATAATAAAAGCTGATTGCAAATAAATATATACTTACATATGAGTGTTAGTTCTAAAACTGGTTGCATACAATAATAATTCGTTAGAGTAGTTATAATTACAATATGGTTTACTTGCTGTTTTTTTGTTCACGAAAGAACAACTGTTAAAATAGTTAATACAGCAATTCGACGGATGCCCGTAGGAATAGGCATACACCATATATATTATCGTTATTAGAAGGCTAAAAAGGAAAATGGATTCAGATATGTGTAATCATACACCGAATGTTAAAAAAAAGAAAATTTAAAGAATATTATTTTCATAGTATTACTACGTCAATAAAGAGAACTGTCTCTTGAGTTTGGTGTAGCATTTTAATAACAATAAGAATACATAGTTAAACATAATAAAATTAGCTAGATAAATAATGAATATTAAGTAGCATTAATGAAGAGAAATATGGTTAACAATTTCATTTATTATTATTTTTTTTTTTAAATATTTCTGGATAACGTATTTAACCCCTTTGTTAAAATATACCCTTTTTAATGCCATATTTATTTATTTTTTCAAATATAGAATATTGTTAAAATAATCGACATCAATGGTATTACAGAATAACATACTGCATATGACCGGTACGTGGCAGAGTTGGCATCGTGTTTGGGTCTCACCCAGGCGTCGTGAGTTCAATTCCTCCATTATGACACAAGCAACATCTTCTGCTTACTGTGATAGTAGTAGGATATTTTCAAATATTGTCACATTATTCGTGACGTCTTAAACAAAAGTGTATATTTGATTTCAACGCTAATGAATTTCTATCTATAATAATCAACACATATTACAAATAAGTAAAATTTCATATTTAAATTTTAATAATTGAATCCATCATAAAAATATTAAATAAAAAAATAAATTATTTCTTCTCATAAGCATATAAATTATATAAATTGAAAATACACTTTGTATATACCACTTTACTTAAAATATATAAATATTTCTACATGTTTCGATAGCAATGCTATCATCTTCAGGAATAAATGAATACTAAAAATAATTTCAAGTATAGAAAAATGATAAAAAATTTAAAACAATAATTTAAGAATATACAAAATATGAGCATAAACAAAAATGAATTAAAGTAGGTAAGTAACAGATTAAAAATGTTAATGACAAAATAATTATAAAACATTGAATAATACATTCAAATTAGAAATATAAATAAAAATTATCATTATTAATATTAATATGAAAATAAATTTAAGAGATAGCTATTTTTAAAAAATATTTGATTATTTATTAAATTTAATTAAATCTTATGTATATCCACAAATAACTGATGTTAATAAACAATGGAGAAAAATATTATTTTTAAATAACAATACCGCAAATTTAATAATTAGAAACTTGCCAAATACTATCCAACCAGCTTTTTATACCAATAATAAATTAAAAAAATACATTTTAAATAACAAAGATAAAGATAATATTTTGAATAAATCGGGAGTATATAAATTGATTTGTAATGATTGTAACTATTTTTACATCGGAAAGACTTGTAGAAATTTCAGTATTAGGGTTAAGGAACACCTAAGATGTTTAAATAATAACAACTATTCTGAATTTGCAAATCATATTTTAAAAACCAATCATTCGTTTGATATAAATAAAGGTTTAAAAGTTTTACATACAAATACAACTGGTTTACAATTAGATAAATTTGAAATTTTAGAAATAAGAAAAAGTGTTAATAGCGAATTAAATTTAATAAATAATCAAATATTTTTAAAAATAGCTATCTCTTAAATTTATTTTCATATTAATATTAATAATAATAATTTTTATTTATATTTCTAATTTAAATGTATTATTCAATGTTTTATAATTATTTTGTCGTTAACATTTTTAATCTGTTACTTACCTACTTTAATTCATTATTGTTTATGCTCATATTTTGTATATTATTAAATTATTGTTTTAAATTTTATTTCATTTTTCTATACTTGAAATTATTTTTTTAGTATTCATTTATTCCTGAAGATGATAGCATTGCTATCGAAACATGTCGAAATATTAATATATTTTAAGTAAAGTGGTATATACAAAGTGTATTTTCAATTTATATAATTAATAATGATGCCACAAAATTACAAAGCATTTGAAGAAATTATAATATAAATTATCTTCATTGAAAAATACGAGCTTAATAATACTAATAATTTTCAGTGTATAGCGAAAATATAGGACAATAATGTAAAGCTTTACAGTGAACAGCCATTCGCATCAACGCACCCATCTCGCAATTATTGGAAAACAAAGACAGGCTCTCAATATCTGAGTTGTATCCTTCAATACTTCATGGCTGGATCGAGTAAAGGAGAGAAGAGAAGGTTGGGTAAACTTATAGTAGAGGGGTTGAAGGATGAAGTGAATGTGAAGGTATCCAACCGGCTGGAGGAGTGAGGTGGCAATACGTCCCCTGTTAAGTACGATTTTAACATTTTCATCGAGAAAAATAGATTAATCTCAATTATTTTTATTACATCTTAATGCTCATTTTTTTAACGGTTCTCAATTTATCTACCTTGAAAATTGAACGACGTAATTGGACATTTCTTACCGTATTTAATAAGGATTACATCATTTCAGATTACATAATTGTAGAATGAAAAACTTTTTTTCGATTAAAACATCTTTGTATGTATTATAATACCCTCTTTCATAGATGTATTTTTTCACTCTCGGGTTTTCCTAATACATATAGCGATTCTCAGGGTAGAGAAAAAAATAAAAGTACAGAAGATTTTAAAATACCCAAATTTAAAAGGAGTCAAAATGAGGTTTAAAAAATTAAACAACTCTGTCGAGGAGAAATGTTGAATAATATTCTTTTGAGGCTTTTGTTTAAAATGTAAATGATTTAGCGGCTAGTACAAATAGAGTTTTATTTATTTATTTAAACTATTACGTTAAACCACAAAGTGATTGCTTTCCTCGAAATAAAGCTTTTACCTTGAAAACATAGTTTTTTTTTTTCAACCTGAAATTAAATTTCCATTAAAGCCTGCGAAATTTCGAAATTCTTCGAGGGAACGAGAAAACACAAATTGAATTTTGTACTACCCGTTGTTGAAATAAGCATTTTTAATTTTTACCCAGTGACAATCCAAGGAAGAAATAGTGTAAAACATAGTAATGTTATGTTTATTAAATAAAAACATAGTAGAACCTGCAGACAAGCTGCATATGGCAGCTTTGTATGACTACACTTTCTTGTTATTGTAAAAAAAAAATATTGTATTATCTATGTTTTATAATAATATTTTATTATGTATTGAAGAAAACAATCACTTTTTGGTTTGAAATCATAATTAAAATTAAATAAATTTTTAGTTATAAGCAACTTTATTTCATTTATATTTGTGAATTATCGACCGATATCGGTTGAACTCGAACTCGTTTGAACTGTTTGAACTCGGTTGAACTCGTTTATGTGTACTGTAATAGTTCCCCCCCCCCCTTCCTAACGATAATATTTTTTTTTTTTTGCTGGTCCCTGTTGAATATTTGTGACGGTCCGCTTCTCCGATTCTGACTAGATTCTAACTAGATTCTAAAAAGATTAAAATATGTTTAATTAATCACCTGATCAATTAAATATTTCTTAGCAAGCCGACCTTCCTCTTCCTCGTTTATTTGGATCCGTCCCTCGCACGTTGTGTAATTTTTTTTTTCGGTCTACAGGACGTGATCCAGGTTTGTGTGGTAACTTTTGGTTCTTTTAGACTTTGGGGTGCTGCTCTCTGTTGATTTTTAAATGACTCTGATACAATTTACTATCTTGAATTTAAATTTCATATCTCCCGCACTCTGAACTAATTTTCACAATATAAATACTATTATTCGGCTTACATTAATTGATATCGGCACTCGCCTTAGAGACCTAATACCTAAATTGGATTACCATACCTAGAACAATGGGGAATGAGAATTCCTACCGTGAATGCACATCTCGCCCTCGCCTCGGAGAGTCTGTACGCAGCAACTGATGAAACGCTAACCCAATCGAATAAATGACATATTTCATGATGAACCAATTAACATTATTTAACTACGTGATTCATTCGGTTCTACGGTTAGGTATTTTTACAGTTATATTATACGATTAATTAGTTCTACGGGTAGGCGTTTTTGGTTTGGTATCGAGATAAGACATGGAATTTGCTTTTAACAATTGGTCACCTCCATATCCTCAACTTCATTGGGTGGTGGAAGTCAAATTCCAGCCCACTGAAGTACCAATTCCAGCTCCTCCGGTTGTTTTAATTTAATTGAAGATTGCCATGTTTATATCTCTTGCCAGAGGATGATTTGGGTTCCGGAACTGATGAAGGTTTTTTTCATTCACAAATATGCACTGGGAGATAGCTCTACCAGATTTAAGGCACAAGTGATTGGTGTTGGTGATTTCGTATCCATCAATATACACGAGGTGTCTCGACGTAGCTCAATGCATAGAGGATCAGCTTCTGGTGATGTTAGGGCGCGTCAGACATCTCGTATTGGGGAATACGAGGGAACTGTTTGTCGAGGAGATTGACTTTTGTCGGCGAAATATATATTTTGTGAAACGAGGGTTGTGAGGCCTCATGACACGCCTGGGAAGAGATCGCAACGACCTTTTCGTTGGCGGCCTGTCGCGATTTCCATCCAAACATAAACGTACTTCTCAATAATATATGTAAACTGTAGTTTTTTATAATCTGCAATACGCTAGTTTTTCCAGTGCATCCCAGAGTGTAGGATATTAAAATACAACGTTTGTGCCCGCTGTAAGATAACACCTTCATGTATAAATTCTAATATAAGTATTAATAATTAAAATACACATGATAAACGTAAGTTTTACATATTTTAACTCCTGCCGGAGTTTGATTCTTGTTGAATGGGGTCTTCGTTATGATTCAATCACAACGAGATCACCGTTGAATCTAGAGTTGCGGAAAGCTGCTGTCGCCAAGTCATTTCATTATACAGCCAGGAAAACTCCATACGTAAATCAGAAAAGGGTAGCGAGTCCACTGCCAACCTCGTCCCTCCGCCTCCCAGTAAAAACGAGTAGGAAAGCCAATGGCGAATAATTGTTCCCATCGATTAACCCTTCTGTGAAAACGTCCCCTCGCTATTGAATATCGTCAAAGGTAGGCATTGATCCATGACACCTTGGAATGTGAGTCCGCTCAAACAATCCCAAAATGCCGACGCTATTCTGGGAAAATAACTCACCAACGCCAGGTTAGTAGGAGAACCAGGCCTACCCTCTGAATCAATGGGTACCTTCAACATTCAAAGTCCAGTTCTTTGTCCATGAGGGATAGGCATGTTGTCTCCTTCGCTCGCCCTCCAGGTAGGTAGGGAGCCTGTGAAAGTCTACTGGCTTCACCCCTTAACCAGCGCACGCGGGATCGAACGTGAAGGTAGATGAAATCACTTATTGACATTGATTGATTTTGATTTAACTCAATAAAAGACAATTGTACAGGTAAGTATCTAATGGAAATTATCATACGTACTTAAATATATTTCTGTAAAATAGGTATTTTTGAATACTTAAAGGTTGACTACTTGTATTGAGTGACGGTAATTACACTGTCGATAGTGCTTGTGTGAAGATAAACTGATGTGTAACGAGAGGTTATCATAAAATACGTAATGAAGTTAGATGTACCGGCTCGGGTATCTTGAAATGTATTTGCATACCGATAGATCAGAACGGTTTTGATCAAGTTTACAAAATATTTATTCAATTTAATCTCTGTAACGTGATTAGATTTTTGTTAATGTTAGGAAGCTGGTTAATGTAGTTGTTAGTAAATTAATAAAAACTTACCATACTTCTTAGTGCATATCCAAAACATATTAGTTTAACCACAAAACCAACCCGCAAAGCAGTAACTACCATGCCCACGCGCGTATTTTTAGCATGCTAAAACACCATGCAATACCCAGGCGGTCTACTATCTAAAACGCGACTTTCCACCCTCCTTTTCCAAAAACGACCCTCTTCCTCTCGACTCTCTAAACCGACTCTCACACTCCTCTCCCGAACCGACCACGTCCCTACCCCCCAACTCTCCAAACCGACTTCCTCCACTCCCTACCCAAGACCGACCTCCCTCTTCCCCAACTCTCCAAAACCGACTATCACCTCTCGTCTTCCGAACCGACCACGTCCCTACTCCACAACTGACTATCCCGACTCTCCCTTCTCTCCCTCCCCAACGACCATCCCTTATCTCCCTTAATACCGACTCCCCGTTGTTCTTCGCACAGGTCCGTATTAGGTATCCTTCGCCAACTTAACAAACTTATAATTCTTTTAAATTATCTTTTTTAAACCAACTATTCTGAGTAAGATATTTACTTACTGGTTGATCCCACTATCGAACCAAAATAGGTGCCATTCCTACTAGTATTGTGAGTGCCAAACGTACCCATTGCTTGGTTTAGAAATCCGTTCAGGCAATAATAAAAACAATAAATGGACCACTTCCACAGCGCCGTCTTCGCGAGAAAACCACCTCAAGGCGCTTTACAACATAATTTATCTAACCCATACCTTATCACTTAGACTTATATCTAATAACTTACATATTAGATTTATCACTAATGGCTTACAGTTAAGATTTATAACTAGAAAATACTGAATTAAGACTTACAATTAGTGATTTACATCTAAGACTTATATAGATAGCGACTTACAACTTAGACCTGTAGCTAGTGACTTAAAACTAGATAAGTTCAATTTCATAATCGAAGTCATCAAGCCTATACTATATCCTACTTCATTCCTCACAAAACCGTAAATCTGAATGCAGAATAAAAGGCTGTTTCTCAGTGGCGCTTGATACCGAATCACATTCGAGATCGACACTGGTCTCTTAATACACCTCTGGAAATATTATAAAAACAACGCCCGTCCCCGGCCTGACTGCTTCGCACTAATTCCGTCAGTAACATGATAATTTATCGTCTCCAGTCCTAAGGGTAGGTAGGACATTCCAGCTCATTTCTAAAATCAATAATTAATTCCTGATTTTTTTGAGATGTCACATTAACTAATTCTTAGACGTTCTCTCTCCATTATTTCAACACTTTCAAAATTCCAGGGGCGTCCCCAAGACTTATACACGGGTCGTTCAAAAAATCCTTATTTCATTTGTTTTAATTATTTTAGATGAGGTACCAGTATGCGGTTTCGAACCATAGCAACTAGTTAATTTTAACATAAACTATGCCGTGTTGATTCTATTTAGTATGCAATTTAATATGCTCGTAAATCATTATATGTACCCAAGGTGGTACCCTAAACAAGGTTTATACCTGCTGCCCTTTTCCAAATACGTAATTCACGCCGAAATTGCACAAGTCTCCAATCTAATTAACGGTTATTTCGGAGATTTTTTTCATTGCCGAGTTCATCTCACCTACTGTCACTGGAATATTTCTGGGTCATTTGATATTTTACCCTGGTTCGTAAGTTTTCTTTTTATCTTCCTTCATCGTAATGGTCCCAGGCTCGTCCGCATGTTTCCTCTCAAGTGTCTAGTTTCTGTAGTGTCTTTGAATTTCAGCATGTTTGTTTAAGTGCCTCAATTGCCTGCGTTATTTCCATGAAAAGGAACAAAGTAAGAACTCACAAGTTATAAATCATTATTAAGGGATGTGTTTACAATAAATCCTACCTCTATGAGTTCCATGAAACTCTGGTATTTTTATTTAAGAAACCCATAAATTGTCCGTGCGGCCACCCATAATCTTCGAGACTACAAATTTACATGAATTATTTTAAAGAATAAAGAAAAAGATGTTTTTCTAAAACTCGAATCCATCACAGTACGTTCCTGATGAAGATTGAGTTCAACCGAAACCGGTCGATAACGAAAAAATATAAAAAAAATTAAATGACTTAAAACAAAAACATTTTTTTTAATAACTAATTAAAAAAAAACGATGATATCTTCACTGGGATTTCAGTGTGTACAAAATATGAAATTAAATTATATTAACTTGATATTATTGCTGAAAAAAGAATAATCGTAAGGTGACGTGTTTTTAGTGCAGTTGAGTAGTTTCGGCGTTAGTCTGCATTGGGTGTTAATATATTTTGTATTTCGGATCTCCCTATGTAACGTATCTAGCGTTTTAATTGTATTTAAAATTTATTTTAGTTGTTTTGTTTCGAGGGAGAGTGGAATTTTATTGTAGAGTTTAGTACCACAGTACAAGAAGCTTTTTTGTTCAAATTTTGTGTTTGCGGTTCCTTAATGGATGTGTTTTAGATTCTGAGATCTAGTGTTTCTATGTGTATATTGATGTTATATATATTTTTTTAATAATTGCAATTAAAATAACAAATAAAAAATACCATAGTTTTGAAATTACGACATAACATGAATAAAGACAATAAATATGAAATATTAGTTGCCAGTTTTGAGAAAAATACCTGTTTTAGTGATTTAATACTTGCAATCAATAATAACACCTTGATGTCAGTACATAGTAACTAAGATAAACATCTATAATATTATTTTTGGTACAATAAAAAGAACAACCTTGAAGTATGCAGATTAACATAGTCAATTAGCACATGACCTTGGAGAAGGGAATTATAGCTTTTCATGTTCAGATAAAATTGAAACGTAACCTTTTGTTTCAACGTCCTAAGATAATATTTTCTATCTAGTACTTTTCTATCTATTACTTTTCTATCTAGTATTTCTCTATCTAGTACTTTATATCTAGGACATTTCTATGTAGTACTTTTCTATGTAGTACTTTTCTATCTAGTACTTTTCAATCTAGTACTTTTCTATCTAGTATTTTTCTATCTAGTACTTTTCTATCTAGTACTTTTTTTTCTAGTACTTTTCTATCAAGAGCTTTTCTATGAAGTTTTTCTCTATCTAGTACTTATATATCTAGTACTTTTCTATCTAGAACTTTCTATCAACAGCTTTTCTATCTAGTACTTTTCTATTAACAGCTTTTCTATCTAGTACAAATAAATGTTGAGTACTTAAATACTGGTGATAAGTATTAGTTCCCATTCGTCTTTTCACTTTTTTTAATCTATCTAAAGCTCGTCATGATCAAGTTTTTTCCCCACATCTAAACCTTTTCCCAGATCGCCACAATAACCAATGTCAGTTTCTATTCATTCATATTGCCCTTTGTCGGTACCAGTAGCGTGCAGTCCATAAATTTTTTTTAAAAAACTGTGCATACCTCAAGAAAAACGAACCCTAAAATAACATAGTATTATATACAAAATAGGTTAGGAATTTCTACGCCGACTTATTTAGATCGTCAGCAGAAGATGATAATACAGTGGCAAGTTTAAAATTTTCAAAGCACAGTTCTTAACCGATTTTGAAAAACTATACACAGACTAACTTTGGGTATAAAACAATGCACGCTTCTGGTAGGTACCTAAGATATTTGTTATCAACCAGTTTACATAATGTGAAAGTCCCGTGAGCGTGTCAAATATTAAATAATATAAAAAAGTAGCACAAAAAAAACTAGAATAACATGGAATCTACCGATCTAAGCATAATGTAGCCTTTTGAAACGATTGCAATTATTGAAAAAATGGCACAATAAAAAAATGGTTAATTGATTGATATCAGTTTGTGTTTCGTAAAACGGTCCAGATTTAAAATTTAAGAAAAGTCAGTACATATCATATTATTATAATAAGAAAACATATATAAATAATTAAAAAATACACGGAAGAGGGTACAAAAGTACTGGGAAAATCAATACCAATAAGGGTATAAAAAATACCGAGAAATTAGAAAAAGAAAGACAAAAAGATTAATTCAAAAATTATTACTATATTATTCCAAAAAGGAAACCGAAAGATTCCGCAAATAATTACATTTTTTAATCACATGAATTCTTGTACCTCATTCCATATCAATGGCAAAATTCTTTAGTATTTTTCAGCGAGGAATTGTAAAATTACACGAATGAGTTGAATTTATTCATTTCCGCAATCCCAGGAAGGTTTAACTTTTCTTTGGAGCTCATTCCTCACTCTAACACCAGTTTCTCCGTGGGGAGGTGCTCGCTGCTATAGGCGATAGCTGGGAGTAGGTGCTACGGATAGGTTCCTTTGGAAATCTTTTCGGGGCTCGCAAGACGGAGGAAAAATTCAATTATGGTTTGGACCCGCATAATGGAATCCTCCACTCGGATTCGCGAACGGGGAACGTGCATTACAATACTGTTAAACCCTTCATTGTATTGTGTAGCCATTTAAAGCAATATGAATAAGAAAAAAATCAATACGGGGTTAGAAATGATGATATTTGAGGTTAGGCAAGCGTGGTATGTTTCAAAACCTTCGAGTTTTAAGAACAATTTATTAAAATGAATAGGAAATATGTATATATATTTTTTTCTTTTTTTTTCTTAGAAAGCAATTGCTTTGTGGTTATTGGTTTGTGATAGTTATTAATTAGAACATTGAGATTAAATTATTATATTATTAGATTAAATTATTAATTAGAAAATTATCAGATTGAGCTTGAGAGTTGGGATGTACAGAACGATTACATTCTATAGTTTTAGATTTACCCCGATGAAGCTTGAAATAAGTGAGAGTGGTGGATGATAATTTTAAAAATAAATTAGTGGTTTAAAACAAAGTGTTTGTTTTATTTGAGGAAATATTTTGTTTAAACAACTATTTATTATTATACTTCGTATCCTGATGAGAAAAGCTTAGCTTTTGAAACATGTTGATATTTATATATTTAATAATGCTTTAAACAAAATATATCGTATTCGTTTTATTTAAAATGACATCAAAAAGTGATTTTACATTTATTGAATAAATAATTTATTATACATTTTTAATTAATAATTTAGTAGCTTTCCACCCGGCTTCGCTTGAAATCTCGACGAAAACTGAAGAATATTTAGCAAACACTATGCCGAACTGTAATATTTTTTGATTTTTTTTACTTGATAGCTCATTGTGAAAACTATCTAGATATTCCATACGAAAAACATGTCCATATTTCATGATGCTGGAGCTCACCATTCGAGAATTTTGTTAGATACTCTCAGTACCGCCCTGGAGTAAGAACACCATTCAAAATCGAAACGTTGTTTGAGATGACTTTAGTCGTGTTTGGTGACTACATTTGAATACCCAGGTACTTCTCTACCTTCCTCTTCTCTATCTCCTTCCCATCCCCACTACATTCATCCTCACAACATACCCCAATAAAGGATGCCATAATTCTACTTGTTCTAGACGATTAGAGGCAGTTTCATTTACGGGTTTCGCATTTACCAAAAATAGCAAATATATATATATCTAATAAAACACTTTTGTAGTTTGGCCTTATTTGAGTTTTATAAATTTGTCCAAGTGATTGAAGACGTCAGCTTCTTTGCCCACGGATAGATTCGTACTTAACTATAAAATAATTGTTCAATAGAAGTTTAAATATTGCCCAAAAAATGAGACTTCAATCCGTGAAATGTAATTATTTTTACTAAGGTCTAAAAATAATGATTTCTCTCTCATTGAAAATGTGTAGGAGGATATAAATGTATAACAGCCGAATTCATTTTATTGTCGCAATAGAAAGATTCCTTGGCTATAATCACTGTTAATGTTTCACAGCCCTAGGCGAAGTTGCGCTCATTACGAACGCGTACCGACCCTTCTGGCCAAGTTTATGAGTGGGCGATATTCCGTCGGTCCAGTGGCGCACCATGCAATGTACCTGTGCAGTGGATGCAATGGGCAGGGCAGTGTGCCGCCTGCATTGTGCGGTGGGCAGTGTATTCGGGCAGGGCAATGAGCCGTGGCATCGGAACAAATTGCCAACAAACTGCAGCGGTCGGCAACAGAATGCCCTGCGCCGACTCAAATGCATATTTCCTGTGTTATCTCATGGATGCGGCGAGGCAGGGCCGGACTAGCGGACCATAACAGGAATTTTCATTCGTGCCATGTGCGATCGAGCTTAAACTGTGGTTCCGCTGCCGAGACCTCTGTTATAGTCTATGTTTCTGTTACATGTATCGTTGATAAAAAAAAGACAATGGTTAGAAGAGATATTGATAATTATTTCTAATTTTGAAGCTGTCAATTCATGGTGGAATTCCATATTAAAATGATTTTTTTTTAATTATAAACCTTTGTAACTTTTTTCCACTTATTTATTTTCGACCGGACCGATTTCACCCTATCGCGGGCATCCTCAGACTGGTACAATAAATACTAAATCTATGGTATATATAGCATGGATGTCGGGAGTGAGTTCCCTGCTTTTCTAATATTGTTTTTATTGTTTGAAATTTATTTTATTGCTGACGGTACTGTTTATTGTGTTTTTAAAAACTACTTTCGGGTTGGTTTATTACCCTTTGTAAGACGGATTTCATTGTGTTTATTTACTGAATCTATGGGTTTTTTTTTAAATTATGTAAAATCATTCGTCAGATTTTATTTGAACAGATGGTTCTTTCTAGTTTTGTTATTTCCCTGTAATTTCCGTCTTGTTTGCTAAGATGAACTTTTATAGCAGTTTTTTTCCCCTAGTCACATGAACTACGGATAACCTGGTACATTTATATTGGGTTTATTTTAATATTTTATTATGTTATGATAGGTACACATCAGGGTAATATCTTCTAAGAGTTCGCCTTGGATGTCTGCGACAAAAATTCCCAGTTACATTTTATCCAGGTATTTTGCATGTGCTTCCTATTTACATTCATGGTTATATACTGTTACTGCATATAAGTAAGGTTACACTATAATGGATATATTAGCGGAGAGTCAGCCTTTTTCTTTAATTGATTATTCATTGCGTACTTTTCTTCTACTTTGCTTATTAGTCGATTAATTTCTAATGATTCTAATTTATACCTTTATTGCACACATGTAATATTGTAACATCTGTGTCTTTATGGAATGAGTGGTGATTGTCTATTAGATGGTTAGCTACGTTCGACGGGTCCTTTTTATTGTTTACCCAGCTAGAACAGTGTCCTCTTATCCTGGTGTAAAAGGCTCTGCCCGTTTGGCCTACGTAATATGCGGGACAATCTCAGTAAATAAACACAATTTAATCCGTCTTCCAGAGAGTAATAAACCAACCCGAAAGTAGTTTTTAAAAACACAATAAAAGGTACCGTCAGCAATAAAATAAATTTCAAACATTAAAAACAATATTAGAAAAGCAGGGAACTCACTCCCGACATCCATGCTATATATACCATAGATATAGTATTCATTGTACCAGTCTGAGGATGCCCGTGATATGGTGAAACCAGTCCGGTCGAAAATAAATAAGGGAAAAAAGTTACAAAGATTTTTTAATCAAAAAAATCATTTTAGATATTGATAACTCTGGGAAGATTTACGGCCGATATTTTAATTTGCTTTTTATGCTTGTTTCCAAGCAAACTTGTCAGGAAATCTACACGATAGTAACTAGACGAACGTAAATCTCTCAAGCTGGGCTTAAAAAGCCACTTAATTATCATTCCTCACTAGATTGATTAGCTGCCTTGGAAGAAATGTGTGTTTTATTCACTTAACCCCTAGAATATTGTACGAACTCTTTACAAAATACCCGAAAAAATCTTTTACGATTTGTTATCGCCCTTAAAATGTTTTTCTAGGTTTCTGATATATTTATGGAAGGTCAAATAATCTATTAAATAAGCTAATTGGTGCTTAACGATGCTACATTGACCTTTTAGATTCTAGAGATCACATACTTGCGACCATCTGACCTTTAGAACGCCGGGTACCAGCGACTTAATACTTCCGTAGTGTGCCGAGGATAAAAATGCGGGCGGCCTTATTACCGAAGTCTATTTTCGTAATAACGTACTTGTTTTTTGCAAAATGATATTTTTGTAAATTGTACCATCTTATCAGATAACGTGTTTGTATATTTACATAAATTGTAAATATCTTTCATAAGTAGTTGTCCCAGAAAAGCTACTTATATTCATAGAAATGATTTTTTTCCCTCTCATGTTATAAAAAAATATACAGTATAGAAATATGAAAATATTCATTTTATTATTTTTGCACAAAGCTAAATAGGTGTTATTCATAATAAAATATGAATTATTTTAGACTTTTCTATAAATAAATACAGTACCGGAAATATTTTTCACTTTCAGCAATAACTTCCCCCGAGTAGAGTTTAGGAATTTATCATTTCGTTAAGAATATACTTCGAAAGAAAAGTTTTTCCAGTAATCGCTGAGATATTTAGAAATAATATAAATCACAATATACTCGTACACTTCGAATCGGCAACTACAAACATTTTTGATTTTTTGACAGCTACTTCAGGTTTGGAGCCCCGAAATACCTGAAAAAATAATTTATAAAAAATAAATTGAATATTTCTTTCCAGACTTTTAAAATAAGTCAATAGATGTCTCATATGAATAAAAATCGGGTAGGTATATCAGAGGATCTATTCCGATTGCAATTGTGATCGGGTAGAACATTGCGATAATCATAAGGATAGCAACCAATAATATGGGATTTAAAAATGGAGGATAATATTAACAAGTTTTGAACTTGAAGTATGATATCGGTGTAGATGGCGTAAATTTAACTGGTCTCATTAGCTAAGTCCTACTATCTACTATCCCAAGTGTAAGTGCCACTACTGCACGCACCCTGTGAAGACAACAACAGTGAAGCCACCGCCAAGTGTCTCATTATCTACCCCACCGCCATCCGTACCATCTCCATCTGGACCATCAACATCTAGACCAAGTTCACCAAAAACTACCCCGACAGCTGAAACGCCATTTGGACCTTCATCATCGACCACAAGTGGTAAGTTTTTTTTTATCTATACCTTTATTACTTTTTCTTTGTTCGCGTCGATGTTTTATGACAATGTTTTGAAGAGTTCTTAACGAATACAAATTTTGCTTTCCCGATGGGTAATTTTTACGCACTAAAAGTTAATAATAACGTTTATTCAAAAAGGTATAGGAGTAGTGCAACGCAATACATATCAAAATAGATACCCTGAGACGTCAATTATTTAGAAAATACATAAACACACACTGTAACACATACACGAACATATTACATTTTAATGCTTTAAATAGTATAAATAAAAAAAATGATAAATATTGTAATATTTGTATATCTTTAATTTTTTTTAATAATAAGCTAGGATTACGAAAATTCTGCTAATTCAAAGTAGCAGCGTTTAAAGGGTATATTATAAATAGTTTACAGTTTATTTAAAAAAAAAATCTAAACTTTCATTCGCCAGTCCACCTCTTTTAGTTAGTAGAGAAGGTGAACAGCTGCATTATAGTGCATGCACAGCTGCACATGGGTTGCTATACACATAATTTAAAAATAAAATAGTAAAATTATACCACTCAGACCCATACTCCAAAATTAACGGTAATGGATTGGCTCTATTTTGTGTACACGCACCGCCATTTTTGTAGTGCTTCGCGCCATAACTACAAATAAAATACAACACTAAACAAAATTTTGGAGAATTTAATTTTACCAGAGAGGTATTTAATAGTGTAACAGACACAACTATTAAAATGTTTTACACGCGTTTGGCGTGTTTCCCGACTATGCACCGGTGCCGAAGGGATCGATGACGCTAGTTGCTCAGAGTATCTTCCATTAAAATACCGGTAAAACAAGGACAGCATTCCCACCTGACGTCAGTGCTCCAAAGATTGCAATCCGTTTGTTAAGATCAGCGAATCTATCAAACGGACCGCCCGTTTCTGTACACAGTCAAGGGTTTTTTTTCAGATATTTTCCGACTCCCGACCAGAGGTGACTGCCAAATTCTACAGTGGGGCGCACTAGCGATTTGTACAGGGTCATTAGTTGTGTACTATTAAAACATTATTTGATTTGTCCTATGAATTATAACCAGTTTGCATAGGCGGAATAATTTATTTACTTAAATTCTTATTAATGAAGAAGCATTTGAAATACAAATTCATAATTCCAAAAAAAAATGTTGCAGGTAGGATAGTAAATATTTACAAATTTATGTGAGCAGGGGGTAAAAGAGAAATAGATGATTTCATTATAAATTTGTCAAAAGATCGGTATTCACTTTGTGGCGTCATTATTAATAAATCAATAAAAATTACTTTGTAACCACCACTTTTTTAATATAAAAAAATATCAACATGTTTCGAAAGCGAAGGTTTCCTCATCAGATCATGAGGAATACTAAATAATAATAATGTCAAGTATAGATAAATGATAGAACACAATAGTGTAAGAATAGAAAAATTATAAACATAAACAAAAAGTGATTAAAGTAGGTAAGAAATTAAACAAAATTGATAATAAAAAATTATTTCAAAATATTGAATAACAAATTTATATCAGAAATTAAAAAATAAATTTTTCTTTTTATTAATATAAATAAATTCGAGAAAATAACAAAGCATAAAAATGATATAACAATGCTTATTTTTTTTAAAGCGTATATTCATAATTTAAAAAAAATTGTTATTAATATTATTTTTTTTTTTTTTTTTTTATATATTTATTTTCTTGCTAAAAACAATCCCCGATGAGTTTCAAAGCTGTTTTAGGACAGGGAGAATTACAATACATAAGTAGGATATAGTACATACAATTTTACATTGACAGCAAAATATCAAAAATAGAAGTTTCACATACAGACAGAAATAATTTTATAAGGCCAAGTTAAATAGAACAACACACAAGAGAAAACATATAAGGGAACAACAAAATATACAAATATGGATTTACTGATTTTCATTTTTAAAAATCCTTAAAAAGTATTCCTTTATACCATCATTTTGGGATTTTTTATTTTTCTGGATGGTTTTGTACATATCTGGAAGCGAATTATAAAGTGTTATTATACTTATTAAACTTTAAATAAAATTCGTTCCTAAAATATCCCAGACCTGACTGCACAGTGAAATGTACAAAACTGTAGACACTTTATTTTCGCTAAAATTGGCATTAATTACCATTAATTTACTAACGTTTATCTGACATTATAATGTTTCCATTTAAACCTGGAATTCATTTAAATTCTGCAATGCGGAGCTACTTCGAGGGATTGTACAGAAGAAACCCCCTCTAATAATACATTCTAAATGATGATTTGTAATAATTAAGCGCCAATGAACACCGTGCAGCCAAGCTGCAGCTGAAATGGATCATGGGATACGGTTCAAAGGTTTAATTCCATTATCTGGGTGGAGCGGATTAAGTTTCACGTTACACCAGTACAGTCAAGTGTAATGGGCCACTTCCCTAAACGTAATATTATAATATTTTCATTGTTTGCAGCTCTTGCAGTTTAATTCGAGAAAATGGGTCTGTAAAATTAAAATTACATAAAAATTATTTTAACTTTACCAATATTTAAATTGCATGATGGTATTTTGGTTGCATTGCATTACGTATTATATAAAATTCTCTCTCTTTCTCTTTGATTTTATTTTTGTCTACACGATTTAGCACTGTATTATTCTATTTTAATTTTAATACAAAAAATATTTAGCGTAATTAAATGTAATATGTGTACTAAATTATAATCAGAATTTACTCGTACTTTGTTGCAAAGCAGAGAATCTCTTCGGGTAGATTAAAATAAATTATTTGAATACCGTACAAGAGTCCCAACGTCCCGAAGACAGTGGGACTATGGCATACCCTAGTGGGTATGTTATGAAGATGAAGAGTTTTCTTTATTTATTAATTTATAATTTATTAATTTGTTAATGCCCCGATGGGCTTTTACATATTTTAGTATTTAAATGGTTTTGTGTACAGAAAGAAAAAAAGGCTTTAAATTTACAAAAAAAGAACATTATAAATAATTGGTATATAAGTGTAACATTTTTATGACATACTCGTATATGTATCTATAAAAATGTATAAGTGCATGAGAGAGAAGTTATAAAGGGAAAGGTTTTTAATTTGCAAATTTTTATTTTATTTTATAAAAATAGTAATAGCCTGATCTACATGATACATAATACACAAGTGCATAATATAATGTAATAACAGTGTATGACGTTGTGAAAAAATCAAGGTGTTTTTATATATCGGATGATGTAAAAATGTATGAAATTTCACAATACATAATATAGTACATTATATACAGAAAAAAAAGAGGAACAAGTTTTTGGATTATAGATAAGTAAAAATATAACATAATTTTTTTTTTATTAAACAATAGCTCTTATGCGATGCTCTTATAATCGTTGCAACATAAAAATATCATTCAGGTATCTTTTAAACATGGGTAAACTTATATTAAATATATCTATAGGAGAGGTGAATTTGTTTCCAAGTGTATGTTTTGAAGGGAAAGGTGACAGGGAAATTGAATGTTGGGAAGTACGTGACTATGCAGATCTAGTCATGAAACATGACAGATGTCGTTTAAAATAATTTTATTCTAAATTATGGTATCTCAATAGGGTGTTAATGAGAGTGTCTAGCACTCTGGTCTTCTTACTTCCACACTGGTATATAGATAATGTAGGCTATCTCAGATACAGTTATGCTTTTTTCACAAATATTGAAGTAATATCACATATTTTTATATGAAAGATTTGACAATATTAATAAAGTTTGCGGGTGAAGTTACGTGATTAAAATTGTAGGAAAATATAAAGTGCGTTAAGATATGTTTATTATAACATAATGGCTATTCTGATGGCATATTTATGGCAAAGAACATAAAATCTCTATATTTAAAAATAATGTTTTTGTCTGTCAGTCCTCGATTTTCTCGAAAATTACTCGACCGGTGTCGCTGAAAATAACACAGTTTCTTCGTATCAGTGCCGTAAAGTTTAGAGAGTTGTTTGAATGAAATCCAATACGTAAAACTGTTGATATAACATTTTAAAATTAGTATGAAATATTGAGGTTAGCCCATAGATATACCACTCTGGTAAGCCACGGATTACATATTCAAAAGAAGAAGCTTTTTTCGGTAGAAAATTTTGAAAATGGAAAAAACAAGTAGGTACCTACTTAAAAACTTTATTATTTATATATATTTTGAAAAAAATAAATGTCAGGAATGTAAAACTTTCAAATATTTTCTTTGTTTAGATATAGTAATAGTCGTCACAAGGCAATAATTTCACTGTCAAATCAATTATGGCACCCAAACGACAGGCAAGAATTCACAATATCGTAACTTTATTACAAACAAAAAAAAACGAGCAAGGCCGGGTACACATCAGATAGTATGGTATAAAAGTATTAACTGCAATACGAGATACTGCCACAATAAGTGTGATGTGTTTACGAAAAAGATATATCAATCTGTTTATTCGTATTCTTAAAAACCTTTTCAAACTCTTCAACCTTCACGACAACATTAGTTCCACTTCACCACATCCATCGATGTTTACCGCGCAAGTTTGCTAACTTTACAACTTTGGCTGAAAATGGTGCCATTTTTAATTGGCACTGAGCACATCGTGAACGAAATTTTCAATTGCAATTTGTTTGAAAAGTTAGGGAAAAATTGTAAAAAAAGTTACCCTATTTGGTCCCATTATCAGCGGTAAAAATTATAACCATTTTATTAACGGATCTGTAAAAAGTTTGTGGTTCTTCAAGAGTTGGTTTTCTAATTGAAGTAATCGCAATAAAAAGGGAAATATTATATTTTTCCCTCTTCCTGTTCTATTGTCAAATGTGAAGTTGAGAAATTTTTACGTTAAGGCATATTTGCAATATACGTCTTCTACTTATTCGATGTTGATCAGCGGGTAGCAGGACTGATCTGATTAAAGCAAGATATCATATTATTCACTAAGTCTTGGCGTGTTATATAGGGCTAGGAGATTCTTCAATAGCGACTTACTGCCAACCGTATACAGATCTCGACTACGTCTAATAGTTGAATTTGGAAGCCAGTTCTGGACTGGAGCTCCCAAATATTTGATAAAATCTGCTTGATTCTGTGCAAAAGATGGCGGTTCGTCAGATTGACAATCTGTCATTATACAAATCAAATACAAATAACAAATCATCACAACAATAACAACGAAGTCAGTGTACGCGCATTTAATTCGTCCCAACAATATCACTTAAAACTATCAAAAAAGTTATCTAAATCAAAATAGTTGACGGCATAATATTAATTTAATACTGGTGTAAAGTACCCGAGTTATCAGAAAAGTGTATAGTGCCTTTATAGTGTAGAAATTGTTGAGTTTTACAAGTTAGTGACAGCTGTTATAAGTCCCCGCACCCCTCACCTACGCATCGCCCGCCGCGGTAGCCAGCACACGCCTTGCAAAAACTCAGGGGTATATAACTGTTTACTCGTAATAAAAAAATAAAAATAAAAAGTTAAAAAAAAAATAAATTATATAAATAAATTTAAAAAATAATATATACATATTTTAAATAAAACATATCTAATTAAAATGGCTCTTAGTGATAAAGCTTCCAACTACATCACCAAAGTTAACTCAATAATCAGTGGATTAATAGCGATCGTTCATGATCCCAACAACAAATTCACAAAAGAAAACATTGTTAAAATTATTCCAAAAACTACGGAACTTATGGCTACTATTGGAGAATTGGTTGTCGATTTTGGTGTGATGCAAGGGGAACTGAATTCATTTAAAAATAATAAGCATCTCATGACGCCAATCACTACTCGTCAGCCGATTGAAACAAATATGTGTGAAATTGTTAACGAAATGGAAGAGAGAGCAAATCGATCCAAAAACGTGATTCTATATAACGTGCCCGAGAGCACGTCTGAAGAAAAGACTATAAGCATCAATGAAGATAGAGATAAAGTTTCTTCCGCCATAAAAATTATCGACCCCTCGCTCGACCTAGCTAACGTCAAAATGTTCCGACTGGGTGCCAAAAAAATTCCTAATAAGAGTCGACCAATGAAACTGGAATTTAATGACAATATCGCACCTAAAACTGTGTTACGTTACAGCACCAAATTTAGAGACGGCATTAAAGCAGGCAATGACTTAACCATTCTTCAAAGGAATCAATTGGTGGATCTAAGAAAAGAGTTGTTGTCCCGGCAAGAAAATGGTGACCCCAACCTCACCATCAAATACATTAATTCCAAACCAACCATTGTGACAACTCTTCCAAAAAACGACTCAACCATTACCAATTAAAATGCTACTATCAAAATGTTAGAGGAATGAAAACTAAACTAAAGGACTTCAAAATACATGCCCCGACTCTGCAACACGACATCATTATACTAACAGAAACCTGGCTGGAACCATCTATCAACACTGCTGAGCTCGGACTTCCCCACCATCATGTCTACCGGGCTGACAGGAGTCATCATACCAGCTCTAAGTCTAGAGGCGGAGGCGTCATCATTGCCGTCAACAAGCTACATCCTTCTAAACTCCTGAAAACCAAAAACTGTAATGTGGAACAAGTTTTCATCTTATTAAACGGTAAAAATCAAAAAAATATCGTCGGCAGTGTTTACATTCCGCCATCGTCGGATGTAAGTGTATACAAAAGTCATTTTGAGGATATAGAACAATTGTCGTACAAATTTCCAAACAGTAAAATCACTATCATCGGTGACTACAATTTACCCAAAATCTACTGGGGCACACGCGACAATTCTACTGATTCTCTAAACTCTACCTTATCTGAAACAGAAAAAGAAATTGTTGAACTATGTGATTTCCTGAACCTAACTCAATTAAACTATGTAAAAAATGTCAATAATAGATTACTAGATCTTGTTTTCTGTACCGACACGGCAACTAAGGTTAATGAGTCACTTGATTCAATTCTTGCTCCCGACTCTCATCACCCACCTTTAGATATTGCTATACTGTGTAACCCTATGAAATACCAAATTAAAACTAAAACCCAGTATCCCAACTTTAATAAAGCCAATTATGTCGCAATACGCGATTATCTATATAACGTTGACTGGTCTATACTAGAGGGAGGTGACCTTGATGGAAATATTAAAGCCTTTTATGATCACTTGTATAAGACCATAGAAACATTTGTCCCAATTAGCTTTAAATTACTCTCTAATTTCCCTAACTGGTTCAACAAGGACCTGATTAACTTAGTAATTGAAAAGAAGAAAGCTCATAAAATTTACAAAGATACTGAAAATGTTTCTGATTTTTCAAATTTCAGCAGGCTACGAAAAGAGTGTAATAAACTATCAAACATTTGTTATAAGAATTATATTAAAAAGGTTGAATTTTCAATTGGTAACAATGTAAAACATTTTTTTAAGTATTGTAAATCACAAAATAACATTAATCTTGGCATACCTGAAACAATGCACCACAAACAAAAAACTTCCTGTAAAATTAATGCAATTGTCAATATGTTTGCAGATTTTTTTAAGGATGTGTATGAAGCAGATATACCTAGCGAACACATTCCAAACTTCGAGTCAGATATAAATTTACAACTATCCCAGATTCATATTGAGATTAAAGACATCGCGGCATGTATTAAACTACTTGAACCTAAATTTTGCTCAGGACCAGATAAAATTCCCCCAATATTCCTTAAAAACTGTGCAGGCAGTGTCTCTTATCCACTATACTTAATCTTTAAACAGTCACTTTCATCGGGTAAGTTCCCGCAAATATGGAAAAACAGCTTTCTTACTCCAATATATAAAAGCGGAGACAAATCTTTAGTTGAAAATTACAGACCAATATGCATACAATCGTCGATACCTAAAGTGTTCGAAAAGTTAATTCTTCAAAAAATATGTTCTTGTGTAAAATTTAATATTTCTTCATTTCAACACGGTTTTGTTTCTGGCCGATCTACTCTAACAAATCTTACACTTTACGAAAACTTCATCTCAGGTGTCCTTGCTAACAGACAACAAGTCGACTCAATTTATACGGATTTCAGTAAAGCGTTCGATAAGGTTTGCCATAAAATCCTTTTAAATAAATTGTCAAAACTTGGAATAAGTGGTAAACTATTATGCTGGATTAAGGATTATTTATCAAAACGTATACTGACCGTATGTATTAAAGAACATTTGTCTTACGAATTTGAAGCCACTAGCGGTGTGCCTCAGGGTTCACACCTTGGACCAATATTATTCATACTATTTATAAATGATGTCACTTCCATTTTCTCTGATGTTAACATACTATTATTTGCTGATGATATGAAAATATTTAAAATCATTAAAAATATCAATGATTGTTTGTCCCTACAATTCAACTTCATAAAATTTGCAGAGTGGTGTTCCATTAATAAACTCACACTTAACATTAAAAAATGTCAAATCGTGAGTTTTTTCAGACTTAAAAACCCCATCAAATATAATTATACACTGCACAACCATAGTTTATTATCTGTACCTGAAATAAAGGACCTCGGAATAATCTTTGATAGAAAATTATCATTTACTAATCACATTAATGCCATTACTAGTAAAGCTTTGAAAATGTTGGGCTTCATTACTAGAATATCTAAGGATTTCAAAAACATCCATACAATAAAATTACTTTATATAACTCTAGTCCGAAGTCAACTGGAATATAATTCCTCTATATGGAACCCTTCCTACAAAAATCACACAAATTCCATTGAAAGAATCCAATATAAATTTCTCAGAACAATTAACTTCAAATTAGGAATTCCCTCAGATGACATTAATTACGCTTCTTTATTACAATTAATGCATCTCTTATCTTTAAAAGATAGAAGAATACTTATTGATCTAATTTTTTTATTTAAAATAAACCATCACTGGTTTGACTGCCCTGAACTGACATCATTAATAAATTATCATGTACCCAGCATACCGACTCGACTCAAAGCACCTTACTATTGTAACAATACTGGAACGAATGCAGAACAAAATTCGATAATACATCGTTTGCACAGATTAGGCAACGAATATTCCAATATCGATCACGATGACGGTCTACTATCATATAAAAGATGCTTAAAACAAAAGTTGTCTAATCTGTAGTTAATCTGTAGTATATCGAAATTATTATTTTTGTTTCTTGTAATAAAATGTTCATAAATTGTTTAAATCACTTTAATGTAAAAGCCATTTTTATGGCGTATATATATGTATAAATAAATAAATAAATAAATTATCAAACCACAAGACAACATACAGGTTGCTGAGTTCTACATATATTTTAATGAAACCTGCTCGAAGGATCTAGTAGCAGTTATCCCCTCCGTGCCGGTGCATGCTAGTGAAACTCGATGGACACGTGTGGAACACCCGTTCACAGTGGATTTTGGCTTCGTGAGACAATAAGTAAGCATGTACGAGCTACCAACATCAAACATTTAATCCGGGTCTCTTCAAGGCCCATAGTAACAAATCCCTTTCTACAGTCCCCTCCTTGACCCCCCCTCACAACGTTTTCCAACTAGGTGGCGAGACAGTTCTCTTATTTTAGCTCCTTACAAACAGGGGCACTCTTGTGGGTTGTCACATAAAAAAAAAGAAAAACAGCAGTATTGTTTCGATAGCTCTGAAAGAATCCCAATTCTGGAACTGGCGGCGAAGTTAATCTGGAGAACCAGATGAGATGAAAAGGTGAAGGAAGGACTGAAGAGAAATGGAGGATGTCAAAGAAATTGAATAAGCCTACCTTGTTCATGGATATCCTTAGCACTTAAATTCACCTCACTGAAACTTCACTAATCCAGAATTGGCCAGCTTCTCTGATGTCGCGGTGGTGAACTCCTTTGTCATCGCGCGACGAGCCTTGAGATCGAACTGAAGCTGGCAATATCTTCTTCCAGTATCAATAAGAATCGGATCGGGTAGGGAGAGGTGGGTAGTCGATTATGTGACAATTATGCATTTAAGATGTCAAACAAGTATCGAAGTTTTTTTTGCATAAATTATGGAAGCTGCCATTCTGGATGTCCCTCCTTTGAAATGATACTTATTAAAATTTTAAAACTGTCAAAAGTTATTGTAATGAACGTGGGACTGATGTCTTGTATGAAAGAGAAGGCAAAGAAATAGGGATAACAGTGAAGGTATATAAAAGCATGCGAAGATGTCCAGTCCCTCTCCGTCATCACCTGTCCACTTACGAATGTTAACTACTAGTCTACTGACTCTTATTCCACCATCCCAATTTCACAGTAAAATCTTCATGTAGAAGGCAGAGAAATTACAGTTAAGCAATACAGTTGCTGTAAGCGATTCAGTTAACCAAATCAAAAATATAATTACAGTTTTGTTTATGTGGTTTGTACCTGAATGATAGAATATATATCAATTATTATTTTTATTAACAATAATTATTAATCTAAAACACTCATCCAAATTGAAAAAAACCTTCCGAGCAAAGATAAATGTCGCCGGCAGGACTCGAACCCGCACCCTTCTAATGTCCGGTTAGATGCTCTTACCGTTGAGCTACGTCGGCTTATCGCAAACCCGCCAAGTTAATCAATATATACTAGTGTTCCATTTAATAATTACTGTTTTTTTTTATTATATTTTCACCTGTAAACAACCAACTTTATTAGTATGAGGGAGGCTTGTAACGGCTAAATCCCTCAAATAGATGGTGTCGAGACAAATTATGTCTACATTTTATTGGTGAAAATTGCTTTGACTTGTCAAATATTTATTAATTGATAAACTAAAGTTCTTAAAAAACTTAAGACAAGATTTTTGTGCATAGCGCAAAGGGTAACAATTATTATTTTTATAAACAATAATTATTAATCTAACCGGACATTAGAAGGGTGCGGGTTCGAGTCCTGCCGGCGACATTTATCTTTGCTCGGAAGGTTTTTTCAATTTGGATGAGTGTTTTAGATTAATAATTATTGTTTATAAAAATAATAATTGTTACCCTTTGCGCTATGCACAAAAATCTTGTCTTAAGTTTTTAAGAACTTTAGTTTATCAATTAATGAATATATATCAGTCCGTTTCATGGTTTATAACGTAGTATATCGTATAAGCTGCAATTATATAAACAAACTGTTTTATCGTGACAAAATAAATTTAATGTTGGGACATTTATCGTTGGAAATTCGGCGAAACAAACAATTCAAACTCTTTACTTTTGTGGTCACTTTGTTGTTTTTGTGTATGTCAGTGCCAGAGTGATAAATTAAACAAATAAATCGCAAAGATTTTAAAGAGCTCTGAAAACTACTACAGCATAATACAATAAATATTGTTTTCACCATTTGAAGCGCTCTTTTTGAATTTGATGCTGAAATAAGTGATAGTTCAATGTTTAAATTGATTAACTAGCTATTATGCGGTTTCCCCGCAGGGGTAGGCAGAGAGGACGGACCTCCAAACAACTCGATCGTGGCACACCCTTCTTGCTTCATTCAAATTCGTACATCGTCTAATACATTCTCTTCTGTTATTCCAACTTTTGACATGACCCGACTCAAGTATTTGATTCAGTTGATCGTGTCTTCCTCGGACGTTCCCGGCTTCTTCTTCCAATCACATTGGAATTATATATTCTTCTTACACTCCTGTCTTAGTTCATTTACATTACATCCACAAACAAACTAAGCGTCCCTTTCTCAATCTTACTCATTATGCTTATATCAGCCAGGCATTTTTAATCAATGTCAAATTTTTTCACACGATAATACATGGTTTTACCAGACATTCGCCTGAGAGATCCCATTTCTACAGCATTCTGTCGACTTTCATCCTTCCTCTGCCAGTTCCATGCCTCACTGCTTTACATTACGGTTGGTATCAGCACTGTTTTACTATAATGCATTACGTTAATTACACTATATTTTTTTGGATAAATTGTTGATCATTCTGCATCACTAGCCAACTAGAAAATAATGTTATAACATTTTCGTTACTTATTTTGTGAGGCTGGTGGTAGAGGTAGGAGATGAGGAAGAGGACGGTTGTGAGAACCTGGCTGTTGAGACCTAAGACGCTATTACCGTTCTTTTTAAGGAAGATTCCTTAACTTTTTCCTTAGGGTTAAAAACTTCTTACTTAACTGTTGTTCTGGTTCTCCTGGATGACAGCTGTCAGCTAGCGACATTAATAAAAAATGTCAATATTTGCGATGTTTTAACAAGAGAAAAACTCAATATTAAGTGTTTTAACAATTACTTTATTATTAACTTTAAACATAATTAGCTAGTAAACATTATTAAAAATTATATAGATGTTGACATCTTTGACAATTCACGTGAAGCACAAATTCAAATGTCACTTTTAGAACTAGAGACAAAAAAGATCATTATTATCTAATGATGTAGGTACCTTTTTATAAAACGTGATTTTTCGTTAAAAGGCTTACTTATCGTATTTAAAAATAAAATAAAAATGTATTAAAATGAATTATAACATAATGTTATTGTTTTTAAAAGTTTTAGTTTAAAATCTTATGTTACTTGAATATATTTCATCAATTTGTGTTTTCAAATAATCCCTCGAGAATCTATTTATGATTTTTTTACTGTATCTCACCGTAGTTCCGCAGTTAATCAAGAATTTTTTAACCCTAAGGAAAACCGTAAGGAAGCTTCCTTAAAAAGAACGGGAATAGTGCCATGGTCACTCAACATGGTTCCATGACGGTTGATCCCCCGACAGTTGGCCCCCGACAGTTGGCTCCTCCACAGTTGATTCACTATATCTATATACTAATATCTTCAGGCGTCTTGACTGAAAAGTGCAGTCGGCTTATATATAAGTATGTCAAATTTTGTTATACGGCCGCATATCCTCTCTGCATACTTACTTTTCAAACGGGGCCGTACAACAAAAATAATCTTTTAGGCCTTTAGGGGATTAACTGTCGGATGGATCAACTGTCAGGGGATCAACTGTCGGGTCACCACTTAACGTTTCGATTCTAAATGGGGGTCTTTCACCAGGGCGATACTGTTGTATTTACAATCTAGAAATCACAAAAAAAATATTATTATGGAAGTTTTAAAAAAAACTGATTTACATATCTTAAAAATTCTTTGTTTTAAATGCAGATAGTTAGGTATGAATAAATAAGACAGATCCAAACATTTTACACATTTCCACATATAACACCTGAGAGAAAACCTGCAAGGTAGGAAGGTACGTTTTACCATAATACATATTATGTGTGCCCAAGCTAAACTCCGCCGTAAGAAAAGGAGAAATATTATTTATGGATGAAATAAAAGTCACATTAACCTTTCTCGGGTAGATTTAACCCCTTTCTCATGTACATTCGAGTATATGAGAATATTAAACCCTGAAGTCTTCTGGAACAAAATCTCAGTAAAAAAATATAGTAATCTTCAAAAGAGGCTACCCCACACTTGAGGTTGAGTGTTTTTAAAATATTTATTACGAAAATCATAACAAAACTAGACATCAGGCAGTTTTTGTGTCTTTATCCCTTGATAATAAAACTCCGATTACAACAACACTTGGTTATTTTTTTTTTTAAATAACGGGATTCACGGAAGCTCAGTTTAATGAATTTAGAGAGCCATGAAGCTAAGCTCCTTCTGATTCAATTGTAATAATCCATCTGTTTGATCTTGAGAGGTTCTTAGGTATCACTCCTGTTCTGTCTTCCGGACAGTGACATCTATGTGAAACAGTCGAAACTAATATATTACATTTTTAATCATTGAAGATAATATTAACACCTCCCAAATCAAAACACGAAACCGAAAAGACACAGAAAAGAAAAATATTACGGGAGCAACCGGGATTTGAACCCAGGACCTCATGGTCTATCTGGGACCTGCGCTTTACGCCGACTGAGCTACGGCTACCCCAATCCATCCCGTTATTTTCATCGGTATCATACATTGACTTTTAAGAACTGTCAATATCATCCGCAATTAATTCCCAGACCGCGAGGTCCTGGGTTGGAATCCCAGCTGCTACCGATATCTTTTTCTTTTTTGTGTCTTTTCGGTTTCCTGTTTCGATTTGGGAGTTGTTAACATTATCTTAAATGATTAAAACCATATTACAAAGAGGTTTATAAGCTTCAATAAGTTAAGTGTGCATATTATGAAATTTGAATTCAGAAATATTTTTATAAGTTTATTCGCTACGCCATGTATATTTTAAATATTTAGGGAAATATAATATTTTAAGAGGGAAGGAGAGTACCGTGTACCTCGAGCCAGGTCGATGGAGAAGTCCATGTCGTTAGGATAGTCGCGAGTGTTAAAAGAATAACGTGACTAGTGGATGAAATATATTTTTTTAAATAGGTGTTAGGGTATGTATGACTATTGTATGCTTATTATTCACGATTCTTCCTCGTCAAACTTGTTTTTCAGTGACAGAATATTTGTTGTTGTCACGAATGTCATGTAAAAAACACGTTAAATGTTAGAATTTATTTGAAAGGATGGTTAAATACGGTATTTTATAAAAATGAAGAAAGCTCTCGTATTCTAATTTCCAATTAAAAAGAAAGAATGAATTACATTAAATTATTCGAATAACGCATTCGATTGAAATGTAACCTTCAGGAGGCCGTCCTTCCTATTCCCGTCCTTTTTAAGGAAGATTCCATATCCTTTTCCTTAGACGTAAAGACTTTTTGCCTAACTGCGGTTTCGGTTCTCTCGGATGACAGCTGTCATTCAGCAAATGACATTCGTTAAATTTATAAATATTTGCGTAGTTTTAACAAGACAAAAACTCAATATTAAGTTAGTTACAATATTTCCAACTACGTTATTATCAACTATAAACACTTTTCGCTATTAAGCTTGACAAATATTATGGAAATACAAATGCAGGCGGCAAATGTCACTTTTAGAAGAAGTGACAGAATAAAAGGGTCATTACTATATAGTGAGGTGAGTACTTTTTTACAAAACGTAATTCTTCATTAAAAGGCGTATTTATAGTATTTAAAAATAGAATACAAAGGGATTAAAATGCATTATAATATAATGTAATTGTTTTAAGAAGTTTTGGTTCAAAACCTTGTTACGTAACACAAATAGGATATTCTAGTCGTTGGAGGAATAATACTTCTAGCCACTAGTTAACGCCTAGCCGCTCGATTGCAAAACGTTGCACTTCAACCAATAGCAGCGCGTATCGCAATCACATGACCATTATTAACCAATCCGGTAAGTTTCTGCCGGCCATCATTGTTTATCAACCAATGAGACAGCGTTGGGATGATTTCCGGCGGCTGGACGGCGTGGGCTCGCGAAGCAATCTGCCGCCATCTCATTCTGAATCGAGACACAGAGCTATCAGCTACGTGTGTGCCTTGGGCACGTAGCTGCTTGCTATTGCAACATTTCCTAATCTGGACAAGGAGTTGTCAAGCACGTTCTGGTGCCTTAGGCACGCCAACACACGCCATTGGATTTCCTAATCCAGACATGAAATTATCAACTGCATGTGTACCTAGGGCATGTAGCAGTCAGTTATTACACCAGCACCTTGTAAACGCCTGGTCTTTGCTTCCCTCTAATTGTTAAAATCAGTGTTGGAGTGCATAATCTACCTGTGATCCCGTGGAACCATCAGGGAGAGATTTGTCAGGAACAGATTAGGTACCACCCTTTTTGGTGAATCCTGTATGTAATTTACCTGCCCATGTTTTGTTATAAATAAACCCAGAATGGAAAGTACGCATCTCTTCATTTAAGGAGCTAGTTATGAATTCCGATCCTAAGGCCGCATCCGACCCATTGACTTTGAGATGAGAAACGCAAGGTTTTACCAGCTAAGCTAATCGCAGTGGAGCCTGGGACCAGTTTTGCTTCTGGCCTCGAGGTGAGTTTGTACTGCCTTCTTTTCCCCAACCCCCTTATTCCCTTTTTTCCTCTTTCCTAACACTGGCTTCCCACGTGTCCCTTTCTTCTCCCCTAGTCCCCCTTTTCCCCATTCCTAACACTGGCGGCCAACTTGGGGCGCCATCCTCTCCTCCTTCCTTACACTACCAAGTCCTCCTTCCCCCTCTTCCCCCATTCCTAACAACCTTCTGTCAGTTGAAGATATTTCATCAATTTGTGTTTTCAAATAATCTCTTAAGAATCCGTTTAGGATTTTTTTACTATGTCTCTCCAGAATTCCGCAGTTAATCAAGAAGTCTGTAAGTCTAAGGAAAAGGATAAGGAATATTCCTTCAAAATAACCAGAAAAGTGCTCCGGGTTCTAAAAATATTCGTAGTTTTTTCCGAAGACTTTTAGTTTACATTGTGGTGATGGAATTTTTTTCGTAAAGCCGGCTGAAGTGGAAAAGGGTTATATTTTAAATATTCAACCATGATCCTTTTGTCAGTTGCTGTAAAAATGTTTTTTTCTCCTCAATGTCTGTTATTTACACTTTATCTAACATGAATTGGGTACTTATTTAATGTGTACATACTCACATAATTTATTCAAAGGATATATCTGATTTTCTCAAACGATCAAACTGATAATATGCATTTTCATATATTTTTTAAAATAAGCATCAGAGGAACCATAACAATATTTTTTTATGTACCACTTTACTCTCGGTAAAACAGCGCCCTCAGGGCAGATAATATAATATTTTATTAATATTGGTGTATTTCCATACAGTACAAGATAATGTAATATGATAATTTTTATTACGAATAGGAAAAATTTTGGAAAACAGTTTTTTTTTAAGTGTTTCCTGCAAAATAAAGTGGCAATATAACTCGCATGTAATTAAAGACGCTCATTTGCAATAAAATGTGCGGATCTTTTAGAGCCTAAAACATTAATAAAACACTTTTATTACAATAACTCCACACAGAAGTCCCGAGGGAAATAATTTGCCTCAAGGCCTATATAATCTTTGGGGATGGGGAGGCTCTTTTAGAGGATAGAAAGGAGTGAACCTTGGTCTTGAAGAAACCCATGTTGTAGGGGGAGGAAACACAGAGGCTATAAAAGCGAGTCATAAGTGACCCGTTCTCATGTAACAAATGTCAACTATGCGCAAATGTTTAGTGCGCATTTGGCGTCTTTCCCGACTATGCATCGATGCCGAAGGGATGAATGACGCTAGTTCCTCAGATTCCCACAGCATTCCCACCTTACGTCTGTGCTACAAAGATTGTAATCCATTTGTTAATCTGCATTAGCGAATCTGTCAAAGGGACCAGGCAAGGTTTTTTTCAGATTATTTTAAAAGAGATATTGAATATTCACATCCGGTCGAAGAATGCGTATAATTTGATTTAATTAATATTTCAATATGCGTAAGAAATTCAATTATTATCCTGAGGAACTTCACGCTTAAAGAAAAGTACGCATATAACAAGAACTGAAACGATTTACTAAAACGATCTAATAACTTTGTTACAATTTTTATTTTGGACTTGACCGGTTTTATCCTATCGCGGCAATCTTCATACTGGTACAATTTTTCCTTCAACTATGGTACATATACAATTTTTGAATTTAAGGGATGACAAATGATGATTTTATATAAATTTTATTAATCAGTATTGCCATAGTAACCTGATTTTATATACTGTCGGGTTTAAGATATTTTTCATTTTATTAATATTACAAAGTACTTTTACAAAACCAGATTAAAAAATTACGTCAAGAAATAGATTTAATTATATACCTTAAAAGTTATTTTTTGGCATGATTAAGAAAACAGTAACAAAACGTAACGGGGAGATTGGATAAATGAGTAAATAATAAGAGAGCACAGATAAGGTCGAGTCTGTTAATTGGGCATCGGTACTTAATAGAAGTGTCGAGGGTCGATTCGTTAAACTAATCCCAAACTACCTACTCAAGGATAAATCACTTGTAAAATAATTAATTCCAGGCCCCATTGAACAAATCATAAAAAATCCCCTTCAAAGTGAGTGACAAACAAACAAAAGAGCAAAGAACCTGATTATCGTCGGTCGTTACTTTATTCTTTATTACTTCATTGAGGGCTCGGCCTTCTTTGACCAAAGAAAGGAATTTTATTGGCCTCGTTACTCCAAGAAACAACAGGGAAAGGCAGAGGGAACCGGGAGAATAAAGAATGAACTCGGATTCCTGGAGATCTGTTTATTTATTATGAAGCCAATTACATTACTGCTTTTTAAACTCGTGACATTTCGAAATGAAGTTGATTTTTAATCATTAAGATAATTAAGAATCTTTAAAATAAATTAAATAAGAAATCAAATTATTTTATTTTCTTATCTTCAGGTTTTTATTACAACCCACAGATTTGACGAACAATAAATAATTAAATACATTTTCTATGGAGACCGTTACGCAACAATTATTTATATATATATATTTTTTAATTAATTGCCATATAATTTTGACATTTTTAGGTAAGGTATAAATATAAAAAACACATATTTATTAAATCATTTTTTTCATAGTCCTCCTCACTAGAGCCTGTGCTGAGGCGAACTAGGTTTTGAATAAGGTATTTCCAGTAACTTCTATGCCATTGTTTTAAGAAAACTAGTCAGTTCTTCTACTGTTAATTCATTAAGCCAAGTTTTGCTGGACTTAATGCATTTATTGGTTGAATTACTTTGTTTGATGTTAATGTGATTGAAGTGGGAGTTTGTTGTATTATTTTACAGCTAAAAATTCTGAGTTGTATTTAGTGGTTTTATGTAATTTGATGCAGCTGAGCCCCATTCCAAAATTCCATATTCAAAAAGAGATTCCAGAGAGATTCAAATTACAATACAGATATGACCTATATCGCATATGTCGGAGAAATTGAGAAAAAAATGGATTTGATCATAATGACAGTATTGAACAATAATTATTTGTAATTCATATCTGTTAAAAAAACAAGCAGAATAATATTATATGTAAAACAAGTTTCCTTTCTCCGAAGTAAAAAATTTACAATAAGGAAAAAATTATAATTCCACTACAAAATAACAGTATTTATATTACCTAATAAATTTTTTATTGGTTCATATTAATTTTGTATTACGAAGCTAGTATCCACTATACCAGAATCCGACATGTGGGAGTAGAGAGTAGATAGATGGAGGATTGAACCTCTGGGGAATTAAACTTGGCGAACTGATCAGTATTACATATCACGAGGCTATTGGATACAATTACCACACTATGTCAGTGTACCACAATGGCGTGCGGAGAAAATAAACTTAACAGTGGGTGGTGACAATATAATGCTTTATAATGAGGAACTCCAGTCCATTTTTTAATTTTTTTATCATTAATGACGTTCAAACTTAAATACCAGTATTTTTTTTTTCTAAATATAGTTATAATAATTTTTAAAGTTTCAATTTTCAAAGCCCGCCAAAATCCCCAAATCAGTTTTGAGGTTAGAATGTAAAATTTCAAAACAAGGATGAGCTTTACCGTACATAATTGAATATTCTATTCATAACTATAACTAAACATAAGTAAGAAAATTCTGAACCTTTTTAGAAACTTTAACTCAAAGAATAATAATAGTATTGAGCATTAACATTAAAATACAAAACAAAATGGAAAAATAAAAATGTCCATACTAATCCGAAGAATGCGCACGTGACGTCAGATGTTCCGAATGCAATGGTCCCAATATAACAAGGTATCGATGAGATGGTTTTTTGTTTAACTTTTAAATACGTCACAGAATCAGTGTTTTCTGATCTAAATGAATATATTACAATGAGATATCTTGGTAGGTAGTATTTAAAATAATATATATACGAAAGATATATATTCAAAGATTAATCGAACTTTTTTTTAAATCATGTTCAAAATCGATTTTACGAAGAAATTGTTTTTTCATGATCTAGTCCTAAAAATGACAGGATGTCAGCCGGATAATGTGTAAATAGTATACCTATAAATATTAAGTACGACTATGGCTTATCTTCAAACTACTCACAGGTATCGAATTTGATGAAGCACGTATTTGTAATTTACTGTTGCCATTTCGATGGGCAAAGAGTGTCAGTTAGTAGCTGTTTAAAAATGTATTTATTTATATGCCTACGAAGGCTTTTAGATAACGTTCATGGTACTTTAAATCATAAGTACAGTAAATGTCTATTGGAAAATATCTGTTTATATAAGAAAGAATAAAGTGCAAGTAAATTATAAAAGTATATTTACTAATAGTAAAAAGAAGTGAAGTGTCAACAACTGAATTAAAATATGAGAAAACAATGTGAAAGAAATGCTTAATATGTAATAGTAAAATAATTTACTAGGTTAATAGTATTAGTTCAACAATTTTATTTCAGTAATGTTGATTTTAAAATATGCACAGAACAGAATTTTTGTAAGGACGAGTTAGAGACAAAGAAATAGTTCTTAATGAAATGGAACTATACTTCTTGTATTTCTTGGTACTCTGAATGTTATCATCTCCAACATATCTGGTGTATTAAATTGGGTGTTGTTTATTTTATGCAACGGCCTCCATGGCCTCCTTGACGGCCTCCATGGTCGAGGGGTAAGGCTCTCGACTACGAATCCGAAGGTCGCGGGTTCAAATCCCGGCGTGCGCAAGTAAATTTTATTTAATTAATTTGTGTTGTTCACAATTAATTAATTTAAAAATAATATATAGTATATTTGCGCACGTTCCAGAGTGGAAGATACTCTCAGTATCGCTCTGGTGAAAAGACCACCATTCAGAATTTAAAACGTTGCTTGAAATGGCTTTTAGCCGTGTTTGGTGACCAGATCTGAATAGCCAGGTATTCCCAACCTTCCTCTTCCCTTTCTCCTTCCCCTCCCCAATACCTTCAGCCTCACAACATTTCCCAATTAGGAATGCCATAGTCTCACTGGCTTCAGACGGTTGGGAGCAGTTGGGACTCTTGTGAGGGATTCATATAAAAAAAAAGCAGAAGAAAATTTATGCATAAGTCGCTAATAATTCTTCTATGGGATATATATATATTTTTAATTTATGTAAATTTATAAAATAATCATGCATTATCTGTTCTGAGGGAATACCTAATTTATAGTTGATGAATCTCAGAAATATATTCGGCACTCTCTCAATTTTATCTAGGTAAATAGATTTTATAATTCAAAAGCTGTTCTTAAAATATAACCCAGCATTTATATAGCTCTATTTGTAATTTCATCAGCGTTTGAGGGACAAAGTTAATCTTTTTTCGAAAAACTGTATCTAGTAGATTTCTAACTTAATTAATAATTTTCCTAGGGTTTTTCCATCAATAGAACATGAAAAAAAAATCTGCAAAATGATATGGTTTGATATTTGTTTATATTTTAAAAGAGTTTATTATGTTCAAATCATTCATGTAACTTTGCAAGATTATTTTGTCATGCAGATTCAATATATTTTGAGTTCCATGAAAAATTATAAGTCACTAAAAAAAAACACAATAAAAACTAGCATGCAAACCAAATCTCACCTAACGTAATGAACCTTTTTTTGTTTGTTTTAAATTACATTTAAAAAGTGTGCCGATTCATACTTGTGTTGATTTATCCGGTCACCATAATTTTGAATATTTTAAGATCAATTCTGAATGGTGAAAGACCGCCATTCAGAATTGAAACGTTTCCTGAAATGGCTTTTAGCGTGTTTTGTGACCAGATCTGAATAGCCAGGTATTTCCCGACCTTCCTCTTCCCCTTCTCCTTTCCCTCCCCAATGCCTTCAGCCTCATAACATTACCCAATTGGGGATGCCATAGTCTCACTGGATCCAGACGTTTGGGAGCAGTTGGGACTATTGTGCGGTATTCATCTAAAAAAAAAATTAAACTCTGCAATCAAAAATCTAGACCTGGCAACGCTCATACATTGATTGGCCGCCATTTGATTTTAGTCTCACCTTTTTATAAAATAGGCTGTAAATAGTTTCCATAATCAGGATTAATCTGAGAGACACACATTCATAACTCAAATGATCCATTAACGGTTTCAACCCCACAATCTCAATCCGTATAAATGAGCTAACACCCGGAGATCAAAGGACCAGAATTAGAAATTCAAATGAATCCCTCGCACGCCACTTGCGCAATATACTCGTAGGAGTGCGAGTATCGTTATTGATGTGAAATTCAATTACCGGACTCGCCGAGAGAAAGAGCAGTAATTGTGACGATTAAATACGTTTCCGAAGAATCCTGTTCCATCCACATCTTCTCTAGTTCTCGGCCCATCGGAAGAAACTGATTAAACCCATGCATCATTTAAATTACTCTCGCTAGATGGAGTTTGAATAAATCAGTCGGCCGGATTAAGTAATAACGATTTTGTTTTGTTTAAAAGCAATTGAGTACATAAATTTAAATAAACGTTGATTCGTTTTCCGAATTAATGCCCTTTGCTGATCGAAGCGTTTCCTTAATAAATGAGATAACTCTCTATCTGGGCGTTTGGTAGCGCTCAAGTTTATTATAAGTAGGTACACGTATCAATTTCGCGGCAGTAACTAACTTACTTTGTATCGAAACACGCAAATTAAATTATTATTGAATTTGCCGGTACAGCGCTTCCTAATAATCTCGTTTTAAAACCTGCACCAGTTATTTCATCAGCGGGGAATATTTTCACCAGGTTTTTTATTGAGACTCTAGAGATTTTGCTGTTTTATGTGCAAAGTTTTGAATGACAGTAATTATTCGAATAATTCAAGTGTGGAAAATTTCTGCCGATGTTTTCTAAACGGAGAATTTATAATTATTATTTTTCATTACCCATTAAAATAATGAGAAAATTCTAATATTTGTAAAATGCGATCAATTATTTACTGTTACTTTTGTGCTCACTTAAAATTCTTTTTAAGTTGTTATTAATTATTCAGGTAGTGGTTTACTCTTTTCCTTACTTCAGAATCTGGTGTTCTAATGATCAAAACTTCTAGAAAGCATTAATTGTTTTTGTCTTTAATTCGTAGAACTTCATTTAATTTAATTTAAATCAAATTTAATAGTATTGTCATTAAGTTCTGCGAGTATTTTCAGTTCTCATTATTGTGAGAGCTGTTCCGGCGTTCAAGGCTATTTTCAATACTTGCATAACTTAATAATAACATTATAAAATTTGATTTAAATTAAATTTAAAAAAATAAAAATTCTGGAAACCGTTAGGTCTGTCAACATAATCTAGAATTTTAATAAAATTCAAAGATGATTTTATAACATTTAGGTTCAAATGTTTTGTTATATTTTACTTCGAATCTGACAGGTTGACTGGACGGGAAAAATAATGTAACATAATTATTCTTAATACATATTTTTTTTATTTCTTAAGTGCGCTCATCTTCCAAATAGTTTTTTTCTTACTTTTTTTAATTAACATCTAATAATTGTCTTATTTGAAAATACCTAAATTTCAAAAATACAAAAAAAATCTTTTGCGATTATCCAGCTAAACGTCAAAAAAATAACAAAAGGCTTGAAAATAAAATCTCATTAGAGTTTGAGGTAGAATCATCTGCTTTCAGGAATTACCTCTAATTTAAAAAAAAAATTTCCTCTTTTCATCTCTATTACCGGAGATTGAACATCATCTTGGCATTTTTTCATTTAGTTTAACTACAAGTTATTATTATTAGTTTCATTTAGTTTAACTAGGTAAATATATATTTTTAATTTTACCTGTAATTTATAATTTTTTTTTCCTCTTTTTATCTCTATTACCGGAGGTTGAACATCTTCTTGGCATTTTTAATTATGTTTAAATACAATAGGTAAATAATTTCTTTTTATCCTTCACAAAAAAATCATGTATTAACATCCTTTACGTTTTTTATACCACTGAAAAGCTAATCCCAAGAAGTGTAATCTAAAGTAGAAAGAAAACTTTGGCCCCCACATACATAAGACCTATTGATTCCAAGGCCCCAGACAACTCATTGAATTTTTTTGCCTCCCCAAGAAAGAATTACGATATTTAATAATGCCCCGAAAGTGAATTTTTGGCACATTTTTTCAATACAGGCAACCTTCCTCAAAAGTGATATTGATTTGAAATGAATTGAACTACACTATGCTGAAATCATTTCTTTATTGATCCCATATCTATTAGAAATTATAATACGTATTTTATGTAATTTGATTAATTTCCATCAGAATCTTGGACATCATTGGACGAGATTCAACTCGGCTGGAGAGGCTTAATGACCAGTTGGCCAGGGCGGCACATTTACATCAGATACTCGTAGTCATCATCCCCGACTCGAGGCCCGGCCCTTTGTCCGGGTGACATCAGCAGACGATGCGAATTATTCGCAGATTGCGGGAGATTATTGCGGTGATTTTGGTAAGATTATCAAACTATGATCATTTAATTGTCTTAATTTAATTGAACGAACGGAGAAAGTGGCTTTGACTAAAATAACACAAATTATAAATTTATTTAATTTTAAATAAGTTTTCAAGCAATTTATGCTTTTCGTCTACTTTCCATGAATTCTATTTTTTATTTATTTATTATTTTTATTTCTAATCCCTTTAGAAATAAATTATATTACCATAACAACAATACTTCACAGTTATATAAATTGAAAATACACTTTGTATATACCACTTTACTTAAAATATATAAATATTTCGACATGTTTCGATAGCAATGCTATCATCTTCAGGAATAAATGAATACTAAAAAATAATTTCAAGTATAGAAAAATGATATAAAATTTAAAACAATAATTTAAGAATATACAAAATATGAGCATAAACAAAAATGAATTAAAGTAGGTAAGTAACAGATTAAAAATGTTAATGACAAAATAATTATAAAACATTGAATAATACATTTAAATTAGAAATATAAATAAAAATTATCATTATTAATATTAATATGAAAATAAATTTAAGAGATAGCTATTTTTATATATATATATATATATATCATCTATCATATATATATTATCATTTATATATATAATGAATAACAATGGACCTAGGACAGATCCCTGTGGAACGCCTTTACTAGTATGACGTGGATCTGATATTATACCACCATATTTTGTTACTTGCGTTCTTACTGATAGATAATCAAGAAACCAATTAATTTCTTTACCGTTAATTCCAATATTTCTTAATTTTTTTATTAATCTATCTCTATCGATTGTTTCAAATGCCCTTTTTAAGTCTAAAAATACTGCAGTAATTTTACTGTTTTTATCTCTATAATTTTTCCATTCTTGTATTACATAGTTGGACATATTTATTTATTTATTACATAGTTGGACATATTTACATAGTATGGACATATTTATTTATCGATTTTGATTTGTATTTTAAATATGTATTTTTTTAGTTTTGACATAATTTAAAGTTAATTCGGGTGACTTTAGGCTATATAATTGTTTTGTAATTTATATTTGTTTATTTTATTTATATTTGTTTGTTTTATAATTGTTTATTTAATTGATCTTTTGTCACCCGCCGTGACAGAAGGACGTACCGTAGCGCGATGACTTGCAACGCATGCAATGTTATTATAAATGAGTGTCTTGCATTTATGCAAAACAAAGCGGACACTCTAGATGAAGTTTCGATTATACAACTGTGTACTTCAACCTTCTCCGAGGAGGAAGTAAAGCTGGCCAAGACCATCTTGTTCGACAAGCTACCGGACAAACGCACTCTCCGGAAGGGAGACGGCAGGATCAGCCGTGATCTTCAGGACATCTTGAGGGCCCTTAGGGAGACAGACCCTGAAAAATTACCAGTGTTCGTCGCAAGACAGCTACATAAATTGCCGCCCGTTAACTTTGACAGTGTGGATGTCTCCCGTCTACTAAAAGATCTCAACGCCATGAAGTCCGAAATACGTCAAATTAAAAGCGATATCAATGAATCATCTAGCACAAACACTGCTGAAATCATGCAAGAACTAAATTCACTTCGTAATCAAATAAAAGAGATGAGTGTTCACAACGAGCACAAAACACTTCCGAATCTGTCAAAACATGACAATGACAATAATGTGGGTACTTCTCAAACTTCTGAGGATGTAAACAACACCTACACACACGCAAAACCTGAATCGTATGTAGATGTTTGCAAAGGCAAGATACAAGTGCAGACGACGCCGCCGACCAACACTACCAACAGACATAGTGCGAATGGATTGTGCACACACGATACACGAGCATTGCACACAATTACACCTACCGTTAGTGTGAGTGTAGGAATGAACAAGCAGGGAAGGAACATACAACGGCCGCGACCAGCCGTCACCGAAGAGAGCGGGTTTAAACTTGTCACACACAAGAAGAAACTCACCCGTAATCTGAGAGGCAAAGCGCAGTCAGCGACATTAAAATCTGCTGATATAAGTGCATCGGTATACATATCACGATTTGCGATTAACACTACAGAAAATGACATAATCACTTACCTAAAAGATAATGGTTTAAATGGAGCAAAGGTAGAAAGAATAAATCCTTTCCATGTAACTCCATTTAACTCATTCAAACTTGCGGTTATAGCAAACGATGTAAAGAATTATCTAGCTGAGGAACTATGGCCGGAGGGAATTGTTTTCCGAAGATTTAAAGAGTCACGCATACATAACAATAATCAAAATGCAAAATAAAATGAAAATAAAACAATAACTTTGTTTATAACCACGAGAATTTTATTTAATTTTATTACGACCGACCGGTTTCGCTTAACATAAGCATCTTCAGGGTACAAAAATTAAAGTTTAATTTTTGTACCCTGAAGATGCTTATGTTAAGCGAAACCGGTTGGTCGTAATAAAATTAAATAAAATTCTCGTGGTTATAAACAAAGTTATTGTTTTATTTTCATTAAATATGTCTAACCACAAAGTGACTGCTTTCTATCAAAATGCAAAATAAAAATTTGAAGATCATTTCGGTGAACTGTAGATCCGTCCGCAGTTCTGAAAAATTTATATATGACCTGTGCGATTCACATGATGTGGTTTTAATTCAGGAAACGTGGTTACTCCCAACGGACTTAGAATTTTTATCCCATATACACCCGGAATTCAACAGCTTGGGCACCTCTGCCGTCAATACGTCGATGGGCCCGCTGCTAGGCGGGCCGCACGGAGGAGTGGGGGTGCTGTACAGGCAATGTCTCAGGGCTGCCACGATCCCACTGAGTAACTGTCGCATGGCGGGTATTGAGGTGAGCCTTAATTCTGAAACATTATGCATCTTCACTTTGTATATGCCAACCTGCACCGTAGATCACTTCGAGGAGTACGTCAATTGTCTCGCCACCTTACAAGCAATTATTGACGAAAAGGATTACACTAATTCCATCATCATCGGAGACTTTAATGCAAATCCCGACTCACTCTTCGGAATAGAACTGAAATCTTTCTGTCAAGAATATGAGTATGTATGTGCCGATACCGAATTATTACCAAAAGACTCCTATACTTATATAAGTGACGCGCATCACACCACCAGGTGGCTTGATCACTGTCTAGTGACGAAAAATATCTTCAAGCAAGTTCTAGATATGAAAATATACTACGACGTGGACTGGACTGATCATCGGCCTCTCGAGTTGACCCTACAGTCGGACGGAATACCAACAACCGAAATATATACATGTATGAAAACCGACCCAGCAAAATGGAATCCTAAAAATGCACGCGATATCCAAAGGTATAACATAAATTCACAAGTATTTCTACAAAAAATACAACAAGATCTAATATGGTACGACGGAAGTGGCAACCCTGCAGGTGCGAACATTGATGCTCTATACACACATATAGTGGACGCACTTCGAAATGCGGCGATCTCAGCATTTAGCAGTCGTAAACATAATGTACCACAATACAAACAAATATGCGGATGGAACGATTTTGTTGCACAAAAATACGCAGAATCTAGACATGCAATGATGATTTGGATTGAGAATGGCAGACTTCACGCAGGCCCCATCGCGGAAGAAAGAAAGTTAAAGCGTGCAGCATTCAAACTAGCCCTGAAAAAATGTCATAGAGAATCACAACAAATTCAGATGGACAAAATAGCTAGAGATTTAGAGAATCGTGACTTCAAACAGTTCTGGAATAAGTCAAATAAACAATGCAACATACGGTGTAAAATTCCAAGCAACATAAATGGAGAAATGAACGCTAAATCAATCGCAAACATTTTCGCAGAACATTTCTCAACCACTACTCCGACCTCTCCGATCTCCTCAAGTGAATCACCATCTAGTCATTTCACAAATGAAGACAGCACCATCTCAATCACAGTAGACATGATTAACACCGCCATGAGATACACGAAAACTGGGAAGTCAGCAGGCCATGACGGACTGAGTTTTGAACACGTTAAACACGCAGGAGGACCAATTTTACAGCTGCTGGCGAGGCTATTTAATGATATTTTGAAGAATGGATACTTACCAAATAATATGACAAGAACTATTATAACACCCATTCTCAAATCTAAATCGTCGGACTCAACCGCCCAGGACAGCTATAGACCGATCTCAATTGCTACTGCCGTCGCAAGATTATTCGAACGTTTACTACTGGACCGAGTCGGACCCAGCATGGAAACTAATGACAACTAAATGGGTTTCAAAAAGCAGGCCTCTACCGATGCAGCCATATTTACAGTGAAAAGAACACTAAAATACTATAGAAATAAGAAAACCACCTCATACGCATGTTTAGGCTGAAACAATGCAAGGGTAGGCTGCCACATCGGAGGACAGTGTCTGAACAACATCAGTTATGCGGACGACATGGTACTAATGGCACCGTCTATAAGAGGGCTGCGCATTCTCCTGAAGATCTGCGAAGAGTTTGCTGAAGAAACAAACATGTCTTATAACCCCAATAAAACAGCTCTGTTGGTCATAAGATATAGACAAGGCCCGACTCGTATTCCTGCAGCTACCCTGAACAGTGTGATCCTGAAGGTGACTGAAGAAACCAAATACCTAGGACACATAATCACCAGTACTCTGATGGATGATGAAGACATTGATAGGCAAAGACGTAAAATCGAATATGCTCAGTAGAAGATTTCGCCTTTGTAGTACCGCTGTGAAAAGGACTCTATTCCTTGCCTTCTGCGCAACGTTGTACACCTGCGAACTCTGGGCAAACTACAAAAAGAGTAGTATGGAAAGACTTCGCGTACAGTACAATAACGCCTTCCGCATAATGTTTGGCCTCCCCAGATACTGCAGTGCTTCCAGTATGTTCACGGAGGGCGAGTTTCCGGTTTTGCAGCCCTTATAAGATCCAGGGTGGCTGGAATGAGGGAAAAAGTAAACAGCTCCAGGAATATCCTCATCACGGAAGCCCGCCTCACTCCAGCCTCCAGCATCGACGCATACTGGACAAATATATTGGCCCCTCACAATATAAATGCCGCAGCACCCTTAAGGAGTTATCTTACTCTTATTTAGTTAAATTATTATTTTTCTTTATTTATTTATTTTTACGATGTGATGTATGTATATATTTTGTATATTTTTTTATAACTATTGAATGTATATTGTTGTATGGAATGTGTGGGACTGCACTAACCTCCCCACATACCGGAATAAACATTTATTATTATTATTATTATTATTATTTTAGCGGTTTCACAAGAAAATTTATTTCTAAAAGCCGATTGTTGTCGAACTAATATCTGCTTTGTCTCAATATATTCAGTTAATTGCTCCTTTACAATGTATTCAAGTATTTGTTCATATTTGGGTAAGCAATTTATCGGTCGGAATTCGTCAAATTTTTTTGGGTTATCGATTTTCGGAATAGGAGTTATTACAGATGTCTTCCAAGTTTTGGGAAACACTCCACTATTTAGAGATTCATTGATAATTTGTACCATCGATTCGCCAATAATATTAATGGAGTCTTTGATTATATTTATTGTAATACCGTCTGGAGATTCCTTCGATTTCATGTTACTTAAGACTCTTTTTAAGTATGGTAAATCTATATTTTTAAACTTAAACTCTTCATCGGTGCATACAGTCCTGTCTATGTCTAGTTTGTTAAGAGGACATTCTGGAATACTTTCGCTTATAAGATCTATGCTCGAAATAAAGTGCTTGTTAAATTTTGTCGCTATATTCTCAATTTCTTCTTCATTTCCATCTGGGAAATCAATCGATTTTACAACTTCTTTTTGTTTGCCCTTTATGATTCTTTTTAGTGTTATCCAAAGTTTTCTTGGCTCATTCTGTTGTGTTTCTAATTTTTGTTTATAGTAATCGCACTTATGTTGTTTAATTTGTTTCGAATAAATATTGCGAATTTTTTTATATGAATTCCATTTTTCATTGGATGGTTCCAATTTTGCCGCTTTATATGCATTATCTCTCTGTTTTTGAAGGTTATGTAATGGTATCTTAATATATCTAAACTTAACACTTCTTATCGGCATATTTTTGTCGACTGCCGACGTCAAAATCTTGACGAAATTTTCTGCTTTGTCATTTAATGAATTAGACTCGGTAATTTGTGAGATACTATTTTTTAAAGTTTCACCGAATTTAGAGTGATCATAGTTCCTTTTATCTCTATACATAATTTTCCTTGACTCATTTTTTATTACATTCGTTTCAAGTAGTGTTATTATGTTTTCGTGGTCTGATATTTTTGGTGTATCCACAACCTTTACGTTCAAGTAAAAATGATTTGATATAACCAAATCAATAATGGTTGCTGATGCATTTGTTATTCTCGTTAGTTTTGTCACAAGCTGTTTCATTCCTAGATCATTCACTAAACTTTGGAGTCTATTGCTGTAGGTATTCTTTACTTTCATATCAATATTAAAGTCACCAGCTATATAAAACATATCTTGGTTTTTCATATTTTTAATACACCAACTTTCAAAGAAATCTAAAAATTTCGAATGGCTTTGGTTTGGTGAGTGGTATAATACAGAGTAGGTTCCTTTAATCAAATTTTTTGTTATTTGTATTGCCAGCATCCACGTATTTTTTTCATAAAATACTTGAATTGATATTATTTTGAAAGATATACAATCTTTAATGAACATAATCACTCCTCCCGTATGTCGACTATGTGAATCTCATCTTACAGTTGAATACCCTATAAATAATACTTCGGAATCGTATACATCGTTGGTTATACACGTTTCACTTAGCATTAAAATTTCTGGTTTGACTTCTTGCAATAATACTTCAACTTCATTTACATGAGCCAAAAGGCTTGAAATATTTAAGTAGTATACAGTTGCTATTCTTTTTATCCTAAAAAATCAATTTTTCTCTTCTCTGATTCTATATTTCTTTTGTATATAGGACACTCCTTGCTCCATGCCTGATAGTTATCGTTCAAATTTAATGAAAGTTTATCATTTGTGAGTTTGCAGTTAATACATTTCATTTTGTCAACATTTTCCTTACATTCTGACGTATCATGTTCGTTTGAACATCTTCCGCAAGATTTTTTATTTTTACATTCCCCTGCCTTATGTCTATATCCATTGCAATTGAAACATCTCAGAACTGAGAGATGATCGTAGACAGCACATCTGTTCCATCCAATATTTATCTTAGTTTCTTCTAACATTTTAGAGTGTTTTTTTCCATCTACTTCTATGGATACGGTAAAATTATTATATCCACTACTTTTTTTTATTTTCTTTTATAAATTTGACTGATATTTTAGAGTTTTATTTATCTATGTAATCATTCTGTATCCTTATTCTGTTTTCAATTTGTTCGGCGGTATATTTATCTGTAATTCTTATCACTTTTACCGTTGGATTTTTGGGTTTAGGAATGTCAATGTCATACCTATCCCCAAGCTTATTGATGATTTCTTTTTGAATTTTTATCGTTGACTCTGTGTTCTTCAGTTCAACAATGACTGATCCTTTTTTAAAATTTCGGATTCCGGCCACGCCCACATTAACTGGATCTATGTGACTCTTTAATTCATCTTGCGTTTTCTTGTTCTTTTGATCCTGATTTTTCGGTTTAATGATCACAATTGGTTCATGTTTCTTTATTTTTTCCTCCACCTGCGGCTGAATAATTGTTTGATTTTTGGATGCGGTCAATTCACCAACTACAATTCCCATAGTAACAGCCATTTCTCCAATAGTTCCCAATATGTCTGTCGTTTTCGGCGTTACTTTGGCTATTTGAGTTTTTGTGAAATTATTCGTTGGATCATTTAAAATGGTAATTAGTTCCGTTATCATTATCTTTGCTTTGGTCATATATTGTAAAGACTTTTTTTGGAAGTCCATAGTGAATAGGTTAATATCCTTGAAATGGAATAATATCCTTGGATGTTTATTTTTTGCGCCTGTTGGTGGGCAAAATCCGCAACACCTTCACTGGTATCCTTGGATGTTTACTTTTGCGCCTGTTGGTGGGCAAAATCCGCAACACCTTCACTACTTCTCACAGTGTTTCATATGTAGGTAGGGTATTCAAAATGTCAAAATCACAGTTATTAAACTTTTTTTTTGTACATACATAGAATTCACTCCAACACTACCGCGACACTGTTCTATCACAGAGGGGAGAAGAATCCTCAAGGAACAACACACAACACTTTTTTTTAAGCAGAGAACAGAATATATTTGGTTTTTGATTAATATAACGAAGAGCAAAACAAAACAACTATTGACAGCAAAATGTTATTGGCACCTGGCATTGTATATTATGTTATAGTGTTTCGTGAACACCTCACTAGGAGGACCTTCGCTGAGGTATTTACATATAAATAAGTACATCGATTCATTTCAAACAATATTATTTTGTACAGAATATGATTAGGTTTAAAATTAATTAAATTAAATTGTTATTAAAAAGACACTCTCGTTAAGGCACATTGAGATAACTTACTAATATGATTTTATTTACCTTCACACAATTAAAATTTTACGGTTTTTGTTAAGATTTATTAATATTTCTTAATAAAATTGGGTGGGAGTAAATAAAATCATATAAGTAGGCCATCTCAATGTGGACGAAGCACAGTTTTAAAATAACTTTGAGCCTCGAAACAGCTCTTACAATAATAAATGTGAAAAAAATACTAGCAGGACTTAATAATAACATATATTATACTTACTTCAAAAGGAGGATTTCGCCCAATCAACTCATTATCAAAATATGAACAAATTCTTGAAGTGATAATAAAATAACAAATTGAATTACTTAGATGAACACAGTATTTTATTCTAAGACCAATTTATAATAACTCTTGTAAAACAAAATTAATCAAAGTGGTTGAAGAATGTAAGGAATTAATAAATAATAACAAATTAAACTTAATATTTATGGATTTTCAAGTAGATAGAAATATACTGATAAGGAAGGTTAAATAAACTGGTTTCTCAGTTGTAAAGAATACATGGATAAACGAAAACAGGCAACAAAAGTAAACAATAAATTCTCAAAACTAATACAGAATAATTTAGGAGTACCGCAAGGATCAGTTCTCGGATCTTTAATGTTCATTATTTATATTAATGACATGGTAAAAATATTTTAATAACTAATATATATATATATAATATAATATGAAATATAAGTGCAAAATACGATTATTTGGTGATGATACACTCATATACATAATTGGAGATAATTATGAGGAATTAATTAATATTTTGAATAATTATCTAGAAAATGAATCGGGATTGGTTAAAAATAAATATTTTTTTTAAATAACAATACTTCAAATTTATTACTTAAAAACATCCCAAATACTATTCAACAAGCTGTTTATAGTAATAATAAAAAGATTTAAACACTTTTTAAATAACAAGGATAAAGAAAATATTTGAAATAAATCGGGGGTGTATACTTAATTTGTAACGATTGCCACTTTTTTCACATAGGAAAGACTTCAAGAAATTTTAGTATTAGAGTTAAGGAACACCCAAGGTATTTAAATAATAATAATTATTCTGAATTTGCCAATCATATTTTGGAAACCTATCATTGTTTTGATATAAATAAAGGTTTCAAAATTTTACATACAAATACAACGGGTTTACAATTAGACAAATTTGAAATTTAAATATCCGGAAAAAGTGTTAATAGTCAATTTAATATAATTAATAATCAAATATTTGTTGAAAGTGGCTATCTGTTGAATTTATTTTCACATTAATAGTAATAATAAAGTAATATCTTTTTTAATTTTTAATTTAAATTTGTTATCCAATGTTTTATAATAATTTTTAATTAACGTTTTTGATAAATTATTACCCACCTGAATCAATTTTTGTTTATGTTTATAATTTGTCTACTCTCACATTATTGTGTTCAATGTTTATCATTTATCTATACTTGAAATTTTTTTTTTTGTATTCTGTGTGTCCTGATGAGGAAAGCTTTGCTTTCGAAATATGTATAAATTAATAAAGTGGTGATTACAAAGTAAATTTTAATTCATTTATTAATAATGACGCCACAAATCGAATACCAATCTTTTGAAGAAATTATAAAAATAAATAAACTTAAATTGGAAAGAAAAAAGACAAAATATACGATTATTGGACATAAGAAGACATTCAGCGAAAGCAAAATTAAAATTAATGGTGAAATTATTGAAAACGAAATCGATATGAAATAATTATATTAGACATAAAACTTACCTTGAATAAACATACGAGTATGTTCAAAAGGAAATTGGGAAGAAGATTTCTTTTTTGCGAAGAATTCGTCAAAATATTTTCCCCAAAAACTACACTTAGAATTTAAAACTCCTTTATTGCTCCATATTTCAACTACTGCTCGACGATACTTTTCTTGTGAAACGACAGAGAATAGAACAAGTTACAAATTCTCCAAAATACACCAATGCGAATAATACTAAAGCGAAATAGGTATTCAAAAGTAGCTAAAATATTAGAGAAACTAAATTGGTTAACAGTGAAACAAAAGCTTGCATTGAAGACAATGATTTATATACATAAAATAAGAAACAAATTGTTACCAAAACATTTTTCCAACTATTTATAACATGGAAATTCACAGACATAATACAAGAACATATAAGAAAATTAGACTACCGAGAAAGAACAAAGCCAATGCGGAAAACAGTTTATTTTACCAAGGGATGAAATGTCGCGCCGCCGGCCCCAATCAAAATAACACCAATGAATAAATTTAAAATAGATTGTAAAAACCACATTGAGTTAGCAAGATAAAATCCGATACTACATAAGTTATCATTAGTTATATATAATAGTAAGTATATAAGTTATAATTAGATATTTTGTAAACTTTAATGTACAAATAACTAAAATAAATTAAATAAAACAAAACAAACATTAACAAATTAGATTTATTTTTAATGTATGTAAAATGATATTAAAAAAATACTAGCTTAGCTTAATGAATTATATAATACAGCGTTTTTTATTATGATAGTAATTCATAAAATAGGACTCGACTAGTAGTAGGTAGTACCTGCACAATTTATAACACTTTTCTCGTCGAATTAATTTTAGTGCAGCCTTTTGGTTGGAGTATCTTGGCAGACTAAATTTCAGTTAAAAATATGAGCTGAATCTTTCATTTGCAACATTTTAACAAAACACTTCGTCAGGAATATATTATTGTTCAAATGTAATATTAATTTCAAACATTACGAGCCAAACGAATTCGTGTTCTCGCGAAGCAAGGAGAAAGTAATAAAGTTTTATTTTAGAGTTTCTCGTTTACTCCAACACGGAGAAGTTTAATTTTAAGCGTGTGATCTGAAACTTTGTTACTGGAAGAGGATAGGTACGCACAGGTTGAGATGTTCACGTGCCGTGGAAATATTAAATGTTGCAAATTTCACGGAAGTTAATGGGATTTTATTGACGAACGTGACACATTTCAACTTTATGCAATAGAACATATCCGAGCCTGGAAGAACTGTTCCCAATAATATATTTGAAAGTTTCAGAAAGATATAAATACTTAATTTATTGTCTTGCTTCGTCCTAATTTTAGCACTTTTGATTCTTACTGAAAAAATTTTAAACGCGAATAAACATGATTATATTTATTAATTGATAAACTAAAGTTCTTAAAAACTTGAGACAAGATTTTTGTGCACAGCGCAAAGGGTAACAATTATTTTTATAAACAATAATTATTAGCCTGAAACACTCATCCTAATTGAAAAAAACCTTTCCGAGCAAAGATAAATGTCGCCGACAGGACTCGAACCTGTATCCTTCTGATGTCCGGTCAGATGCTCTACCGTTGAGCTACGTCGGCTTATCGCAAACCCGCCAAGTTAATCAATATATACTAGTGTTCCATTCAATAATTACTGTTTTATTATATTTTCACCTGTAAACAACCAACTTTATTAGTATGAGAGAGGCTTGTAACGGCTAAATCCCTCAAATAGATGGCGTCGAGACAAATTATGTCTACATTTATAAGCCGACATCTCTGATGTCCAATTCTGTTTTTTTAAGGAATGTGGGGGTTCCACTTCAAAATATTTGAAAAAAATTCATGCACTCCTTATGCAGGTGGCTATTAGGTTGAAATTCCCGGTTTACAACATTATCAAATGCGTGTTCATTTTATTTTGCAAACCTGTGATGAATATTAAAATATTTTTCGATCATGTCCTAAAATTTTTAATTTTCCATAATGAACAATATGGCAATATCCGACAAAGAGTTCATAGGTAGGAGATTTAATCTTTTAAAAATTATATTTTCATATTCATATTATATTATATGAAGCTAATGGGATTGCACCACCCTCTCCGGGATCTGGAATAAAAAAAAATCTACTTAAAATTGTTTGCATCGTACTAGAAACATTTTAAAACCTGCAAAAAGATCGAATAGTAAATATTGTTTTTAGAAATAATTAATTTCATAATTATGGAGAGGTGACAATGTTCCTCCATAAAAGGCGCACCGTCATTGTTCTTAGGAAGCCATTAAAGCCGAGACTTCGTATTTAAAAATACAGCCCCTAATTAGTGAGACCCGCGCTGCAACCCCTAACCTGCGTTATATTTTTCATAAACCTGATTTAACAAACGAGGCGTCACTTTCTCGTGAAAAATCTGCATATATTTACATTAGCGGTGGCTAAGTCAGTGACGAATCTCAGATCTGTTCATGATTTTAATTCTTTATTGTATTTTATGTGTTAAAAAAACATTTGAGAGTTGAGTATAATAATTTTAAGTTGAGTAATAAAAAAAAAAGTGTAATCATGTTATGTCTAGCTCTACTTTCCGTCTTCGTCAAAGTTTTCATATAGTTTTTTTCAAAAGATCTTGTCTTATACAACATTCGAATAGTTAAAAACATACAAAATATCTGGTCTCATGACAGTTGCGAGTAGGTATATTGACATTTCGTAGTTCAATATCAATGTGATAAGGGGTTAATAAAAAAAAACAGAAGTGACATAGCGAACTGAATATAATTGCTTCGAGTTAGATAGTTTATATTAGAAAAATTGTGCTGCTTTCCTGATACCAGAGCTCGCTGTTCGTGAGTCCCTGCTGTTTCAAACAGTTTTTCAGCTTAAGAGTTAAGAATTTCATTTTAAATATTTATTTTTAGTTCTTGAATTTGTTTTTTCAACAGGTTAGTCTAAAAATAATTAAAAAAAAATATAGTGGTATAATTCATTCGAAAGGTGAAACACCTGTAATAATAATTACCCAACTACTTTACAAATAAACCGTTTTAAGAAATAAATATTGAAACAAAAACTTTAATTATTTAGAATTTCTTTATTAGTTTCTTTTAAACCCTTTAGGTGCCACCGAACGATATATCGTTCCGATACATTATTGTACTTGAGTGCCGCAGAACGATATATAGCTTGAGCCATAAAATTCGTCACATTATTGAAAACATGTGTCTAAAAATAAAAGTAATCAAAATAAAAAAAATATATATATTCATGGTTTATCGACACTTCTCCACCATTTTAAAAAAATACATGTGGCACCTAAAGGGTTAAGAAAAGTTTGTACATGATTATTATTTATGTAATAATTACAGTAAATTATATACACAATGGATATTATATAAGGAACGTATAAGTATAATGCAAATAGTATGTGAATAATATCGCAGTGTTCAAAGACCTCCTCATTAGGGTCTCCTGCAGTCAGCCTGTAGTTTTTTTTTGTACTAAATATTTAGTTGTCTCTACATTGTGTTCACAATGTTTTCAAATTGATTATAAATTAGTTCTTTCAGACATGTTTTAATTTTAGTTTTGAATAAAAACGTAAATTAGTTTAAAATTAAAGCGTAAATTAGTTTTAAATTGAAACGTAAATTAGTTTTAAATTTAAACGTAAATTAGTTTTAAATTATTTTTTTGTTCAAAATAAAAATGGAGTTCGACAAATTAACTTGAATACAATAAACAAATTTATCGATAAATGTATTTCAAACATTGGTGAACACAAAGTATTTCTTATTAATTAAAAAATATGTACCAGGGGTGTTAGTTAAAGTTTGCCGGTTTTTTCAATAAAGAAAACGCTTAATTCTAAAGGGAATCTCAAATTTGTTTAATTCAAAGTATTGACCATCGGATTCTATATATTTTGCCCATCTTTGAAGAAAATCATGGATACCATTCCAAAAAAAAAATTCTCTTTCGAGGCAAACCATTCGACGATCAATTTTTCAAAATTGGCGAAGCGCTGCTCTGCGAGAGAGTGTCCCATCGATGCGAAAAGGTGATAGTCGGACGGAACAAGTTCTTGAGAGTACGGCGGGTGCGATAAGATTTCCCAATTCAATGCTTTGAGAGTGTTTTTCACTACTTTAGCTGTATAAGGTGGTTTGGCGGTTTGGCGGTTTTTTCGATTTGTCTCTCGTTCATTTGGTGTGGTACCCATTTTCCATACTTTTGGATCTTTCCCATGGCTTTTAAATGTTGGCAAATTGCTCCTCGGGTCATATTAAGTGTTTGGGCCAATTGTTGTTGCGATTGGGTTGGGTCTTCATCCAATAACACCTGCAATTCCTCGTCTTTGAACTTTTTCGTTGCACCAAGATGTTCATTGTCTGTTAAATCGAAATCTCCACTTTTAAATTGACGAAACCATGTCTCACATGTTATAATCACTGGAGCATGTTCACCATAAGTTTCTAGCAGCAACCGATGAGCTTCAACTGCTTTTTTATTTTGATGAAATAAGAAAAGCAACGAATGCCGCAAATACGATTTACTTCGAACGAAACTCGACATATTCACTGAGATAACCAACTATGACACTATTATTTTGGAAGAATGTTACTTGTGTATTTTTGAAGGTTAATGTCTACAGAAAAATATGATGTAGATGCCAAATTATAAAAATTTATACATATCTCTAGCGACATCTATGAGTAAAACCGGCAAACTTCAACTAACACCCCTGGTATTTATTACGTCTGCATTGAATTACCCTTAAATTCATACTTTCATTTTTGTTGAAATTGCACCATCTGCCACGAAAATTCAGATTATTCTTTGTCTCCCCGGGTCCATAAAGTACCGAATACGTCAAAACCCGGTGACATCCCGGAAATATCCCGGGATAGCCTAGAGTTGGTCAAGGGTCTACCCGGGTTGGCCAGGATCTGCCCGGAGTCGCCAGGGCCGGCGGGACAACTGGGACCCGTATCATCATTAACGGCCCCCTCACTATGCCTCTTGCGGGTGGCCATTATTTTTTAGTGTCTACACTGAAGTTAAAGTGTACCCACACTTTAGTGTCGCATAGATTAGTTATGCAGAATCAAATTGTTACGCTCTAACGCCGAGACGTTCTCCCCTCATCTCATTATTTTTATGTAGTTAAAAAAAATAGAGCGTGGTGTAAAAACAAGAATTAACATGATAATATTTGTCAGAAAAATAGCGATGTAAAAGCATAACATCCTCCACAACACAGGTGAACTCTTGTCGTGCAGGACAAATAGTGCCATCTTGGATACATTTTTTTTTTAAATGGACAGTATATATTTAAAGAACATATTATGCGTTTTTGACATCAGTCTAATGATCATATTCTTCAACTTGTTGCTAACCAAAATAAGATCTATGCACTCCAATAGATAAATGTAAGTAAATAGTGTACTGCCAGTTTTCAGGAGCAACCAAAATTCATTTGATGTAATCAAATTATATAATACAATGTTATTGGTAGATTTACACCACATAAAACGATTTGTACGACTCAAACTATTTACGCTACATAAAACTATTTATACTAAGTACATACAACTATTTATACTACATAAAACTATTTATACTATATAAAACTATTTATACTACATAAAACTATTTATACCAAATAAACCTATTTATACTAGATAAAACTATTATTACTACATAAAACTATTTATACTGCATAAAACTATTTATACTACATAAAACTATTTATACCAAATAAACCTATTTATACTAGATAAAACTATTATTACTACATAAAACTATTTATACTGCATAAAACTATTTATACTACATACAACTATTTATACTACTTCATAAAAAAATGCATTGGTTATAATACTGAGAATAGAGTAACTGGCTACCGAAGACAATTATAGCTACTTTTACACATTTTTAGATGGTTTTTTTTCAAGGTAGAATCCTCACATGCTGAGAAAGAATTTTTTTTTTTTTTACCGATTTAGCATTTTATTCGAATGACATTTCGGTATGACTGATGCAGAGATTTGACATTCGCTCGGTGATGGATTCACACCGATAGGATATCAACACGTTTTACATAAATCTAGTAATGGAAAACTGAAAGCGTAAGTCATATTATAAAAATCCTTCGGTTTTGAACAAATTGAAATAAAAATCTTTTCATCACGTATTCCGTACAAATGGTTTAAATTTTTGGATTTTCCTATACCTTCGATAAAAGCGCGCATGGAAAAAAAGGAAAACTAATTATTGATTCAATTGAGAAAATTCGAAACCAAAAATAATTCTTTTGATGATATTGATTTCTTCGTTCTTCTCCGAGTATTCGTTATGAGAAGTGACATTTATAAAACATGCATGTCTTTAACATTGTTGTGAAATGGTTGAATCTCGTTAGCACCCCCATTTTCTCGTTTTCTGTATTTTTCCCAACTCATATGGTTAAAGTACTATTTCGAACATTGTTAGATCAATATTGATAAAATTGTTTTAATAATTAATACTATTAAAATGAGCTGTTTTTTAAATAAGCTTTTTATGTAAACACCCGCAAGTGAAGGGTACATCAATAATGTAATAATAATAATATTTGTATTCCGGGCTACATGCAGGGGTTGTGCAATGCTGTTATAGTACACCATAAAATAAGAGACGTAAAAAAGGAAATTAATTTACATTATGCACACTAAAACGAGAAAGAATGTTTTTACAAGAGGAATAACAGATAAAAAATAAAATAATAATTATAATTAGAAAAATACTGTTCACATCGTAAGTTGCTTCTATTTGTAATGATATTACATAATTCAAATACAAGTACTGAGTACATATATTGTATGGATAAAAACAGAAATAATATATTTTTTTAAATGTGGCCAGTGAATGATATTGACAAAACCCAAAAGAAAACGGTTAATTATGAAGGCATATACTTGTTAACTAAATCGTACTATAATCGTAAACAATAAAAGTAACACGGAAAATTTAGAAGTTTTATACTTTTTTTAATCTAATAAATGTGGCAAACAAAAAGGAAATGAAAAAAGTCTACTATGCATTTTATGTCCATCTAGAATTGTATGTGGAATCATAGGATGGGGATCTGCGATATCTAAGTACATACATAATCTAAATACAATTAAAAAAGGTATAATAAAATCATACTTAAAGCACCCATAAAAGTATCTTCCACAGAAATATTCAAAAGTGTTCACCTACTGAATGCCCTACATATACGCCAAAGACGAATTGCTAAAATTTTTCAAAAAAAAAACGAAACCTCGGAGTAAACCACATATTCACACAAAATCTAACCAAAATGACCTAAAAAAACATTCCTTTTTATAAAACTAGTTTCGGACTAAGAAACTAAACTTCACAACATCCTACCCCAAGATTTTAATAGAAAAGTTCAGTGAGTATAAGTCAAGAATAAAACTCTGGCTTAAAGAAGTCGATGAAACAATATTAAAAACCACACTAAAAACAACATAGAGGAAGTACTTGATAACATAACATCTTAACAAATAACTCTAGTCTGTCTCAGAACAGGATCCCATAAAGAAAAACACAAAAATATAATTATTACAAAATATAATAACTAATATATGTACCATTTTGTATCTTAAACTGTATTCTTTGAAAAAAAAATTGTTGCTCCTTAATTTATATTTCACATGTTTATTTATGTAGTCGTTAATAAAAAAAAAGTAATCACATTTTTTTTGCTATATACTCGCAGATAATCGAAAAAGTGACTCACAACCCATAGATAAAGTTCTTACCCCAATGTTACCATGGTCGTTAGGAGTACTAGAACAAAATTTAACAAAATATTATACTTCACACAGATATTAATATTCATAGGATGTAACGTTCCTGGTTTATGGCCCTCCACATGACAAAAAGAACTTTGGTAAATGTATATTTATATGTACGGAGGGAATGGGAAAACAATTACGGTAATCCACTGAAATCCCCCGGTTGGGTCTCAGTTGAGCATAAAACCTAAATAATATTATACCAATCAGCATGGGATGGGACACACCATACGAGTAGCTATACTTTAACATACAAAATATATGTTTTCGTAGAAAGAAATCACTTTGTGGTTTGGTTAAAATGAAATGAACGCGTCACTTTGAACCACTAATTTAAAAAAAAAAAATAATAGCCGGGTTCGCTTGCCTCAATCTTTGTTTGGGTAAAATTTAAACCAAGTAAAATACGTAGAGAAAGCATTTATTATATATATTTGAGACATAATACAAAAAAGAATAAAAGATACACATAATATATAAAATAGAACAAAGGAGAGCAAGAAAGAGATAAGATTATATATAAAATTTAGTTTAACCAAACGAAACTGGTTGGTAAGTAAGTTTAAATAAATTAGTGATATAAAACAAAGTGTACGAGTATATTTATTTAATAAAAAGGCAAATGATTAAAAAAATTTTAAAAATCTGGATCAAAGAAATCAAAGAAGAGGAGTTATCCATTAGCTGGAAAAGAACTTCGTAGGAGCTTAAAAACAATTATTATATATATATATATTTTTTTTTATTTATTTTTTTATTTATTTTTATTTATAATAATAGGTTTTCACTTAAGTAATTTTAAATAAAACTTAGTCTAACTCAGCACAGGTACCCTAGAGAAGTGGGACTTCGAAAAACCTTAAAAATTGTCTTATTAGGTTTGTAAAATTTTATCAACTAAATGAAAATTAAAAAATATATATATTACCTACATATGTTTAATGTTGGTAAATTTAACAAAAAGGTAGATTTTGTCACACTCGAAAACATTGTAGGTATGATCAGTATTTATTTTTAAGCATTGACAATATCTTTTGGGGTTGGTCAGTAGTAACATTTACATTTTCTGATAAACAATTAAAAAATGTTGCCATTAATTTATTTATATTTATTCTTCAATAAATTTAAAATTACTTTGTGGTGTCATTATTAATAAAATTAATGATAAATGTTTTATGTACACCACTGTTTAATGTGTAAATAGCATGATATTTATATTTTTAATATTAAACATTTGATATTTATATATTAAACAGTGGTATACACAAAACATTTCTCATAATTTTTTATTATTTTTATTTACCTTGAAGATGTTTTGAAAATAGTAATGAAACTAGTAGGCATGATTGATTGTTATTAATACGATTTTTCACGAAGATAAGATACAAAAATATTACGTCAAATAAAATCTTTTATGAGAGCTGACAGTGAGATTTTCAATCAGAAAAAATGGCCTTGAAATCTGGGGAAAGGAGTGAACGGATTGTGTTAGTACGAATGTTCAAATTATTGAGATGGATCGAATCGTATTTTTAGTAGGAGTGGTAAACGTCATTTAAGGTTTAGAGTGTTAAGGCTTTAGACGGTAATTAAAAACTTATCTCACTGAGAAAATTGTATGAGTCAGTACCTATTTGTGAAAGTAGTATTAATAATAATTGACCATGGGAAGTTTCTAATAGTGATTTTTCTAGTCCTAAGTAATATTGCACATTATTTTTATTAGCCCATAAATAAACACCCTGACTTTGCAAAGCTTCCTGTATTCTAAGACACTACTTCTTACGCCTGCCCGTGACGTTTCTGTGCCTCCATAGGGTGGTATCTGACTAGGAAACACACCCAACCCCCTCCCTCTCGCCATACCCCTCCACACTCCTACTTCCACAGCACTTTCCCTCGAGCCCTCTCCTCGTCACAATCTCAGCGAACTTCCTCAAAGGAATCAAATACATTAGACACTAATTCAGGGAGGATTTGCAATCGGTACCTCTTCAAGTATAAATACATTTCCTACAAAGATAAAATGGCTGACAGATATATCGGTCTTGACATTTAATCTAAATCCATTCAAATACAATGGAGAGTTTTACTAAACTTGATCCTTCAAGCATTCTTTGGCAGAGTCTGTAAAACCTACTCAAGTAAGGTAGCTTAACATTTTTCTCCACAATATTCTTCATTTGGTTTATCACTATGCAAGAAATACATATTTATGCAATTTTTTTTCAAAATCCTCTCTCCTGATTAACATATTTCGGTTAAATCATTCGACATTTTCTACAAATATTCTTGGTATGTAAACAAAGGTACAGTTTTATTAAAATAACGACTTTGTGTTTAAAACACCTTATTTGCAATAATTAAATGCGTCCAGTGGATGAACCATGAAACGATTTAATTTTTTTAATAAGATTAGTAGTAGGGAAACACACCTTGGCTGGCATGGCGGATCGAACGGCTGATACGGCTCGAAGCAGACATCCAGATTTATTAAATATAAAAATACCATGCATATAAATTAGCCAATTACACATAATTGAGTACCGCTTACCCTAAAGAAATAGCGAAGTGAAGGGAAAATAACTATTAGAATGTTTGTTCATTCTTAAAAGAAATAAACATATTTTCCTTTTTTTTATAAAATAAAACAATAACTTTGTTTTACATCACTTTTATTTATACTTTAGCCGACCGGGTTTAGCTATTACCGTAGCTTCTTCAGGGCAGTATACAACTAAGTTGTATACTGCCCTGAAGGAGCTGTTGGCTAAAAAGAAGTTGGTCGGCTAAAATATAAATAAAAGTGATGTAAAACAAAGTTATTGTTTTATTTTATAAATTATAATGTCACATCACCAAGTTACCGCTTCATATGAAAATATATTTTCCTTTCTTCACTTAATTTAAATACTATTTCTTGACTTACGGCTGTTTCTTGTATTGTTCTTGTCTTGTAGTGTTACGTGCTACATAATTTATCATATTACTTATAAATCTTGTCTTATAGTGTTACATGTTACATAATTTATCATATTACTTATTAATCTTGTCTTTTAGTGTTACATGTGACATAATTTATCATATTACTTATTAATCTTGTCTTAAAGTGTTACATGTTACATAATTTATCATATTACTTATTAATCTTATCTTACATATTATTCTAATCTTGGTACATTGTAATTTTGGTCATTTATTTTAAGATTGAACACTTTTTTTTTATGTGTTTATTCGATTCTCCGTTTTCAGGTTAATGAAAAGGAGATTGTAGACATGTTATTGTATACACAAAAAAATGATCATGAAATACAATAAATCACAAAAAACAAAAAACAAAAAAAAAATGTTTTTCAAGTATCTTACTTTACAGATTGACTTGATACTAGAATTTTCAAGCTTTTAGATGTTATGACAATTAAACAAATTTATGCTAAATTTGCAATCCTTCATCTCTTCAAATCTAAACTTTATATTCCCCTAAAATCCATATCAAATATTAAAAAAAAAATTCTTCAATAAACTACCCCCTTAATATCCCACTAAAATATACCACCTACGGACAACTATATTTTAAATACTATGCAATTAAACTATATAATCACATGCCTACATCTTTGAAATAATCAAGAGAGAATACACCAACACATTTAATACAACTTAATATCTCGATCTGGATAAAATCGAAAGGAACAGATTTTTTCCATAACTTAATTACACCATATCAAATATAACCACATTTACATTAAATATTAAAAAAAACATATTGCATTTTTGTCTTTTTATCAATATCTTTATTATTCTTAAACATAATTGTATAAATATTTCACAATAATAGTATAACATAAATACGTGAACACCTCAGGTACAGGTACTCCTAGTGAGGCGTTCACGATACGCTAGTATATATTAATAATTTACAGTAAATTCTGTATAATAATTGCTTATATTAATTATATATTAAAAAAAAATCTACAAATAAATAGAAATAAATAAATTAAATTAAAAAATAAACATATGGATTGTGTTATTGTATATGCGTATTAAAAAAAAAGATCAAAACTGAATTAGAGTTCTGTTTGGCATTTTCAGAGCACCGCTTTTGATCATTCGCATAAACATAATTGGCCAGCGGTACAAATTATAATTTTAAGCTCTTCACTTAGGTCGACAATATTCCTAAAAGGTATCTTGTTACATAATACCATCATTAAAATAACGAGTGATCCTTTGTGTCGACAATAATATGCTTAGATTGCTTAGCCTGGATAGCAACGAAGAAGTAACTGGGTACTGACAACACACTGGTGATACGAGTATTGTTCGGGATGGATGCTTGAGACGTTTTCAAGATATTCTTCTGGCTTTTGGAGAGGATTGATATCGTGATGAAAGCTTTATACCATAAATATCCTTATTGTTTGATAATCACAAAAAACTTATCCCTGAGATGAAAGCAACGTCGGGGCTGACATAATAAATGATGTCTTGTAGATATCTCTATCGAATATTAAACATATATCTCTCGGACAGGGGGTGCAGTGCCTTCAAAATCAAAATGATTTGAAATAAATTAATTAAAAATTACTTTGTAATCACTGCTTTATTAATATATACATATCAACATGTTTCGAAAGCGAAGCTTTCTGTATCAGAAATACACATAATACTAAAAAATAATAATGTCAAGTATAGACAAATTATGAACATGGAACATAATAATGTAAGAATAGTAAAATTATAAATACAAACAAAAATTGAGTAAAGAAGGTAAGTAACCTTTTGAAGAAATTATAAAAATAATTTATAATAATATAACGAGAAAAATGCCTATTCCCTAGAAGACATCGATGATGGATTTAGCCCACGAGAGCCCATTTTTTTCTAAACCTATTTCTTGCATTGAATACTACGAATTCTAAAAATCGGTCTCAGTTCAATCAAATCCTAACATGAACATATTTTCCTGTTGATATCTATTTGTTAATTTTTAATGTATATTCGGTAAGTACCTTATTAGCAGAGGCATTTCAATCGGAGATTTAAAAAAGTAATAATAAAAAAAATCCTTTTTTATAAAATAAAATGAAAATGTTGCTCTTTTCCGTATTAGATATATTTGTCTCTAGAACTCCAGGAATTTCATTACATCACTGCACCAGAAATTAGCGACCTAGCAATAGAATATAATTTGGCGTTTCATTAAAACTTCATGGGCGTATAAATAATATAATATCATAGGATAAAAAAAAATGTTTTAAATATGAAAATCACAATTTATGTAAGAAACTATAGTGTTCGTTTTTTTTTTTTTAGGATAAAGTGTAATTTATTTATTTATTTATGTACGCCCATTAAAGACTTTTACATGGACATTTATAAATAATAATGAAAATGTACGCATGCATTATAATAGATAATATAACATCACACAACATAATTTGACGGTTTTATGCAGAGTTAAATGGTTTCAAATAACCTATCTCGACTCGATTAAAAAAATCGTACTAATACATCCTTATACTTATCTTCAGTAACGGTTCTATAATAATAACGACTTAATTGGTTGTATATGTTATTTAATTAATTGTAAAGCGCCCTTGAGGTGATTTTCTCACGAAAACGGCGCTATAGAAGTAATCCAATTATTATTATTATTATTAATGAATAAATATGAAAATCAGAGAAAAAAGTCTTTTGATTATTTCAAAATACTAGTAAACAAAT
>JAHDVE020000403.1:0-21538 GCA_022606495.2 Halesus radiatus
TGCTTTAACAAGATAGCCGACGAAGGGAATCGAGATGCATGCGAGATTCGCGAGTACAGTGCTGAGTATGATTTGTTTTTTCTGAGGATGGTTTTTGTAGAGGAAATGCGAAAGCCACCGAGCGATAAGCTATCTGAGGACATATCGATACAAGACTAGGTATGCTAGGCCACTCAGTAAACCTTGTAGCACTTGATTCGCAGAATGGGCCCCAAGGTACATCCTGGAATACGGAACCATTACGGTGATTATCAAAGGAACCAACATATTCACCCCATATTTCCCAGTCCCAAAATACTAATAAACCATGAGTTAATACAAGATTGGAGCGAGCCAACTGTGTCCGGAAGGGTTTCCGTAATCGGCGGGACAGTACCATCCGAGGTTAAGAATTTTGGAGTTGCTCCAATAAGGCCGGGATTCTGAATAAAGGGCTTTGAGCTCTCCCACAATGAAAGTGTTGAGTAAAAAGAATATGAGAATGATCATGATTGAAATTTTATTAGAGGAACCCAAGAAAATCAGGCAAAGTCCGATAGTAACGAAAACTGGGTCTCCAGCGACTGATACGAAATTGTAGAATAGTTTGAGAAATCCGCTTGGCTGCTTCTGCATTTGGTAGATCTTATTGATACCTGCGAGATAAAGAGGTTATCGAAGGTACGCATTCAGAAGTAGGTCTAGAATCAGTATTGCGATAGTGATAATTATTATGTTCCTTTTTGAAAAGTAATAGTTGTTTCTCATATATCAAACGTTATTGTCTAATTAATCGATATATTTATATCTTTTTTAAAAAAACACAGTTCATACTATTACCATTATAATCAAATAACTACAATATAAATATGAGAAGTATTCTAAACAAAGTTTCCGAAGAAGAGGGTGGTTGTACAAAAAATAAATTATGATATTTTATGAAAACCTATTATTTACAATATTGTTTTTAAAAATTAGAACATTTAAGAGAAGTTCAATACAAAGATCATGTTTTGCTGACAGGTCGAAAAAATACGAATCCATGATTTTTCTTTATCTCTTTGGGATTTTCTTATATTTTTTTGTTATTACCTTTCTTCAGGACTCCCTTTACGTTACCTTCAATATTTGTCACGTTTCGACGCTGTTTAATCTGACCCATCGAACATTCCAAAATTGCTCGATAGTCATAATCCACACTCTGATTAGCTTATTGCCTGAAATTGTTATTTGAACCTTACGCGCTTAGGAGTTGCTGGAGCCGAGGCAACTGCCCCGCTGATTTCTCCTTAATTAGCTTCGTTGTAGTAGTTGTTATTACACCGTCTTTATTTGCCACTACTTCGAGATTCCCACAACTTCCAAACGATTTAAGCAGCCGAGCCGGTCTATCCACTACTTCGACTGTTTCTGGCTACACTTCGTTATTTTCATACGACTATATTTTAGTCTGGCTCGTGACTACTTTCTTGTCTTAGTTTGAGAATGCATTATTATTGCTACCAATGATTTTGTGGATGTTGGCCCGATCCTTCCGAGTCTGATAATGCTGATTATTATCTTGTTGATTTCTGATGTGAATGTTTTGGGCAATATTGCTATTTTTGTTTGAATTCATAGTCAAAGACACCATCAGATCGAAATCTTTAATTTTTTTATCCTTGTCTTGCCTTGTCAAATCCCTTATAACCTTAGTTAGCGTCTCCCCCAGAATCGACAAAGCAGAAAGAGGTTCCACTTTTTTGTCAATAAGAGTGTTAGTTCTGTGGAGGAGAGCCTCACAAATTTTGACTTTGGCTAAGACACTATCATGGGAAGCCATGATAGGTGCTGTTGTGTTTAGAAATTCCCCTTGTTTATTGTTGCTTTTCTCTTTGTATCTATCTTCCAATTGCTTGACAATAGCATCAAACTTTGTCGCCATATTTGGATGTTTTAGTTCCTTGAGTCATAATGAAGAAAATAATTGGTAAATACGATTTAAAAAAAAAAACATACAATATATAAATATTGTGATTTGAAATTAAATGTACTTTAAAAAAAAGAAGATTAAATATCTTGACATTAATATATTTTTTATTATAATCAATATACCAGTGAGGTTTTGTCTTTAAAAATTGAGAGAGCCGTTAGAATCAGTTGGTCAAACTAGTTTTGTTGGTTTGTTAGACTAAAAGATGAGTTCTTCTATACAACAACTTCATAATGAAGGATATTTCGCAAATAATAATTAAAATGATAATTTTTTTATAATTGATTAATAAATTTTGTGAGTAAATAATTATATAAAAATAGATAACAATCTGTTGGAAATATTGTTACAGCTTCGAGGAGAGCATCTATATCATTCCACATTGCCTTTCCTTTCTATAGAGTTATATTTTGCTTGACCGATACATTTTTTGTATTCCGATTGTTTTCCTTACGAAGTGGTTACGACCCCAGTGTTTTCTTTAAAAAATTCATTAATTTTTCAATATATTTCAAAAAAACAGATGTACAATGATCTTATTATCTATAAATGTATAAATTATATAGTTTTTGTTTGTCTATAAGTTTATAACATTAGTATTCGTCATAAAAAAATTACTGATGTGTAAAGGTATGGATTTATATTTTTTATACAAACCATTAAATAATAATAATTGTCTAAACACAGAGATATTTTATTATTTTCAAACTTAAAGTAAAAATGAAAAAAAAAAAACATTATTCCCTGTGATTCTGATTGATGATATTGTGGTTGTGAATAGTTATCGGTGAGATGAGTGCGGATTTCAATAAAAAAAAAAAAATACGAGATATAAAATTTATGGAAAATATATTGAAATACAGTTATATAATCTTATATCCTGATTTATATATTTTATCAGAAAAAGGTATGGAGAAGATTAAGAAGAAAATAATTAGTAGTAAGAAATCAATGTATGAAACTATATCTATATATACACTAATAATCAAATATAAAACAAACAAAAAATATAATTTCAACTGATATGAAGAACCCTTTTTGCCGAAGGGGATTACCATCTGACCTTTTTTGTTTTGGAAGGTAATCGATTGACCTTAACGACTACTATTTTTTTGTCTTCAGTTTGTACTGAGTAAAGTCTCTATTCTTTACATTTGAGGCTGGGCTTCCGCATAACTATCAGGTTGTTCTGCCTCGTCATGCTTGGAGGAGCTTCATTGATTTATTGGATTGATTTATTAGAATTGAAGTGAATGGACTGAACATCTTCCTCCTATTTTTGTAAAAGGCAAAGGTTGTTAAACATAGCTTTGTTCATATCTCCACTAATGTATATTTTAAAAAGAACTATTCTAATAGATGTGTTAATTTTATGATTTTATATATATATTTTTTTTATATCTTTTCAATAAAATGATTATCTTAGGTATTGATTTCTGAATAATATTCGAGAAGCTTTTTATGTTATTTCGATATTTTTTCCTATGGTTTTTTCAAACAGCTTAATTTAATAATTCTATTTAATATTATGTTTGAACAATATATAATTTATCGAAATGAGGTCTTTTAGAATTAATATTTGTTATTTCTCCACAAATCATATTTATACTGCTTCTTTCCATGAATAGTTAATAATATTTTTTTTAAGGTACTAATAATGCCTACATATTGTATTGTGGGGAGATATAGTATAAATTACCGAGTATTTTTTTAAGTATTGTGTATCCATATTTTATCAATATAAAGTTATAATTATAGTTATTGGGAAAGTTACTCGAAAAAATACTTTGACCATAAAAATATGAAAGTTATTGACTATAAAAAAATATATATTAAAACACTTCGATGTGATTTCGAATGTCATCGAATGCCTCAAATGAGATAAAGATTTTTTTGTCGGACATGCTGGATAAAGTTAATTATGAAATAGCTTTTTCTACATATCTTTCAATTCTTTATTTCAGGCAGTCGAGACTGGGCAGAAGCTTCCCGCTATCGAATTCTGATGAACTCATCGATATCTTCCACAAATCTCTTAGCATCTCCGTTCTTTACCGCAACAAGTTCTAGAGTTGAGTACTTGGGATCGTTTACGACATCAATCACCAGACAGTTTGCAGGATCCAGATTCATCTCCTTTTTTGTTAACATACCACACTCGTTCTGTATCCTGACAATCTTTAAAATGCTGACTTTAGAAGTTTATTTTTTCTCTTCTGACTTGAGGTTCTGCCAGCAGATATACTGCTCGTCGCTCGACATATAAAACAGCTTGTCTTTCTTCTCCACTCCGAAGAAGGTCTTCCGATACAGTATGAAGTGTTTACGGGCGCGAAGACGCTCGACGAGCTGGTTGCGCCTGAGTTCTGTTTCGTCAATGGATCGACTGTTGTTGAGGCTGTTGCCATCTAGAATTCGAGATTCTGGACTTGGGGACCTTTCTGCCGTATTGTTCATCGTATTGTTGGGAAATTAATTCTGAAAGTTATTATTATTCTTATTGGGGCTCTTAGAGTTTTATTGTTGTTGTCGCATTTGTTTGACTGAATATTCCGTTTCGGTTCGGTTGTATTTCGTTGGACTTTTTGATCCTCCAAGCCTCATCTATTATTGAGGCGGTAATACGAACTAGATTCTTTCTTCCTCCCTTTTATCTTGACGGACCCTCCGACGCTTCTCCTCGATTTCTTTAGCGATGTCATCGTCGATAGAATCGAAAGGTCTGCGTTCGGGACTACTCGGAGGTGATGGAGAAGGTGATTGAAAGTGAGGAAGGCTCATTCCCGACTGGGTATCTTCCTGGGTATTATTAAATCTTCTAACAATTGAGCTTTCAGGTAAGTTGCTAGACTTGAGCTCAGTAAAATCTCCTGAACTATTTGCGTTTTTAAAAGTTTTGCTGCTCTCCATTCTGCCTTCTAAATTGTTGTTGATGTTGTTATTAAAGTTATTGTTATTGTTATGGGTTTGGAAATTTGTATATCTCATGTTATTGTTATTGACATCCACATTGAAATCGTCTTCCTTTATTAACGATGTTATGGATCCAACTCCTCCATTATTTATTATTTTCTTTGGCACAAGCTATTTTGAAGAAAAATGGTGGGTTCCTCCTCCAAACATCGCAGTACTAACGTTGTGATACTGCTAACCAGTAAACAACCTTCCTTCTCTATTTATTGTCTCCGATATAAATTTATTCAAATACAGCCCGAGTTCCCATCGTCGCATCTGCTCCCAATCCGCGAACCGCATAAACAAATACTCCGCACCGACCACAGTGTCAAATTCAACCGACATCATCAGGTTGAAATACTTGACAACCCGGATCTCGGAGAGGTTTAGGTTTTTCCATGAATATTGACCGTTCAAAAGTCCAAGCCTCGATACCTGCAGAATGTTTTCTGATAGCACAAATTGAATGCTCGAGTAATCAATGTTGTCATAATCTTAAGTCCTAATTAGAAGTCTTGTTTGGAAGGCATCCACTTCCTCCTCCATTCGTACAAAAGCGAACCCGACCCTCGAAGGCAAGCTGTTTGTCTCTTTGATCGCATCCAGGTCCTTTTTCAACGCTTTGTTTTGCTATTCAAGTAGTAACTTCTGATTTCTGAGTTCACGGATCTCCTGCTCAGTGTTCCAGGCCTCAAAGGAGTTAATGCTCTTCTTTCGATTACTAGTCTGGTTTCGTGGATAGCTGATGGAGGATACGATGTTGACCCCCTCGTCTGGGGATCGTACGATTGATCTGACTGTGGTGTTCTCTTTGCGGCTATTATTGTTGTTGAAGTTATTATTATTGTTGTCTTACATCTTCTGTTTGGCTTCTGATCCAGAGGACTGCAGATGTGGTGTCGGGGTGAGTGGTTACTGGCGGAAGGCGGAAGAGGGAGAGGTTGGGTCAATGGCGAATTGTTTGCGTGTGTGAGCTAGAAGAGTGCTGAGGTGACTGATATCGTTGGATTAGTCTGCAGCTTTTTTGATTTGATTGGTTGCATTTCGAAGTTATTAAATTCTCTTTCTCCTGCGATCAACATTGTTGTTGTCGATCATAATAATAATCTCTTTAATCAGAAATAAATTTATAAGTTTTACTATATATATTTATCCACTGGTTTTTTATTTTTTTTATTATCTTTTAAAATATGTATTCCGACTTTTACTATATATTTTTTTAATATATCTCATAAGAACATTTACGTCTATTAAATTAATTGTTTATTCATAAAGAAAGCTAGGTTTATTATTATTTATTTAAGATTTATTAGAATTTATATGACGTCTATTGATCGAGTATAAATTTTATGTAAGACTAAATTGAGCCATATTTATTTTTTTAGCGAAACATCTATGAGGCGAAATACTTCTTTTTTTTAATAATAATGGAAATATGTATATATATATATGTTATCTATATTTTATATAGAAGCATATATACTTCTAAATTATTTATACTTGTTTCCATTCTATTTGGAAATTTAATTTGAGATACAAACGTGCATATAAAATAAATATTTTTTCATATTATTATTTTTTTTTTTCATCTTGCTTATTATTATTATTTTAGTACACATGGAGACGAGAATTAATAATTTGAAAAAGTATAAATCATCATAATTAAATCCATTCCAACAGGAACAACCTCGAGTATCGAGAGATGTCATTCGCATGTTAAAACTAGTGTATTAAAAACATTTACGAGAAAAAACTAAAAAAACAAAATCTTCCAATCATCAACCACCTCCAAACCCACCTTGTGATAAGCCTCTCGAACACATTGCCGAGATAGTCGCTGACCTCAGCTGTAGCCAGAACATCGTATCATATAAATTTATTCCGACTTAAGGAGTAGTCAAGGAGGACCAATAGATAAATGCACAACCATCGATTGAATTAACCCAAAGCAGTGTCAATTGTCCCTCCAACGATCTAGAGACTCATTATCATGACGATGGTAGTTAGAAAAATCGCAGTGGTTTCACAAGATGTTTGAGGTAATGCTCGACAAAAAACCTTACAAAAGAGTAAGATCATATCGGGACTTGTGAGTCAGAAGTTGGACGGCGAAACAATAAATAAAGGATAAATATTCAATAAAGATTGTTTACTCTCATGCATGAAGAGACAGGCCGTTTCAAGACAAATAATACATTAAAGAATAATCCTCGTAGTCTTCTCTCCTAACTTATCGATACTAAAGGCGACACTTACAACTTCAACTCAATAAATATAATCATGAAAAACAGGCAAGATAAGTAGAACCAGAAGACCAAAAACTCTTCTAATTTTCTCCAAGATGAATCAAGAAATGTTAAATATGGAAAAATAACTCACGAATTCTCCCCGACCAGATACAAAACTGAAGAACCTGTCCCGCTGTTCCCACCTATCCTCACTTCCAACCGAAACAACATCAAGCATCTCCTCAATCAGTTGAAAGAAAGCAAATTTTCCAGAATTCGATAAGCAAATTTATCAATATCTGTCCCAAAAACTAACTCCATGATTCAACTCAGGAAAGGATTGGCTACGATTCCTAAAAATGGAAAAGTTGTGCCATTTTTTGATATTAAAAAAGGAGATGGAGTTTCGGAAAGGCACTGTGAAATAACGGTTAACCATCGAAGCAACATTATATACCCGACCCGTGAAATTAAAATTTTGAATAACTTGAACATCCAACCTTCACAGAATTATATCTTTTGTCGACAAAATTAACCAAATGAATTTAAACAACTCAAACAAATCAAATGTCCGTATACTAAGTTACTGAATAAGTTATCACTTTCCACCATCAATCCAATAATCAAAATACAAGGGTTTTAAAGCTCTTCAACTTAAAATTAAATTATCTGCCAGAAAACACCTACACGTAAAATCTTTCAAGATGTTTAGCCAGTTTTTTCAGTCAGAAAATGCACTCAGTTGATAGCCTTAAACCCATCACCGAATTCCCAGACAGAGTAAAGTGAACAAAAGAAGCAGAAACTGCTGAATTCGAGCCGAAAATTGCATCAACCAATTTTTAAGATTGACTAATAGGGATGGGTAGATAGAGCATAATATCGAAATAATGAATAGTACTAAATAAGTAAACATCATTTAATATGGCCAAAAGATTGAACAATTGAATAAGTGATTTAAGTTAATAAAAAATATAAAAAAATATAAAAGTATAACTAATATAGGTTTACAATATCAGGAAAAATATTTTCAGATTTCACACAATCTATCCATGTATAAATTTAATAAAGAGTGTATTACGCTTTTATTTGTTTGATTTATCCTATGACGAATTCATTTATGTTTATCTAAACAATGGAATTAACATATTCCAGATCATAAGTATAATGATTACATTAGGAGTATAAAATTTTAAACAAAACAACAACAACTAAGTAAACAATCATAATCTAATATTTATGCATATATATCTTGTTTACGGCTCTGATAAATAGATCATAAACTAATAACATCATATCTATCATACCGATTTCATATCAACTTTCAAGTTCTATATCCTTTTCCGAAGTTCGACACTGACCTCGCATACGTTGCGAATAAAAATTATACTCCATTCATGCATAGTCTGGTGATTCTAGTCGAGATGAGTCAGACTCATAATTACGTACAGATATTAGAAGTGTTCTTAGAAGTACCTCTGGTTTTCGGAGTTGATATGGATCAAATTACTCAACAATCTCAGAATCAACGCAAATTGTTAAACCGTGTAAAGCTTGGGATAAACGCTTTTAATAGCTAAAGAGTAGTCTGCATATTATCCGCCCATCAATTCGCTGAATTTGTGAAGTGATGCGGGATTTTGAATTTAGTACTGTGAAGGGTTTTTGGTAGGTTGACTTCCACTGAATTTATACATTAAATACATGATTTCTAGAAATATACAAATTTCGGGAAGGATCGGGGCCACTATTTCTTGCACTTTGATATTGTAGCCTCCGAGGAACGAAATGTGGCTCAGAATCATAGTCACTTGATTAATATATTAAAGTCTATGGTTCAATTATTCCAGTTCACTTATATTTTCTTCCTTGCTATTATTATTATTATTGTTAGAGTCTTGAATGTTAAGGGCAAACACTAACTATTTCTTCAACAACTCTTTAAATAAACGGAACGATTCAGAATAAGTTCGGAGCAAATATTTCACATCACTAACGTTGAGGTTGAAACCCATATCGTATTTTTTTGAATACATCTCTCTGATATCAACACTACTCGGAACTAGCAAATCAACCATCGTAGGGGTGGACCGACTGTTCACCACTTTATCTACTAGCAATCCAACCATATGTAACAACTGCATTTGTTCGATCGTCTTATGGTTGAGCAATTCTACGAAATATTCGAGAGTACTAAATTCAGCCGTCTCGGAAGTTCCGTAATTGAATAGCAACACAATGATCATGGTTGACCATTACAATATTTGCTAACTCTCCGAATATTTTAGAGTCGCTCTGAGTATCGCCGAGAGCATTGTCTGGATGGATGGTGTGAAGAGATATTTCTATTTAGGAATGATGTCTTTTAATTGAAAGGTGCAGTTGTAAAAGAATATCATGATAAATTTGGCATGCTTCTCGTTCAACATCAAGGAAGCAAGTGTTTCAGAGAATTAAAGCTGGTCTTATAATTTATCTAGAAGTTGGTAAAAGATAGTTTTCTAAAGGATACATTTTAATATAAAATAAGAATATGTTTAAGAGTTAGGTCTATCTAAATTTTACTGTATTGGTAAGATTGTTAGTAACAAGATTTGCCAGGAACTGAAGATAGAAGTTATTAAGGGGTTAATCTTCCTGTTTTGACCTTTGTTTTACAAAGATTTGGTGAATTTAGACTATTTGAGGACCCAGTTGTTAACAAATGTAGGTCTACATAATTAAATATTTAAAATGAAATGGAATGTGAAATACAAGAATATTGTCTAATATAATTTAGGTATACTTGCTATTAAGGAATGGTGCAAAGTCTTCGAAGCTATTTGAAGTCATGGGAGAGCAATTTACTTTCTAAATTTTGCTTTAGGTTCTGTATGTAGGAATGTGATTGCATTTTTTATTAAAAGTCATAAATGTATACATTATAAACAAAATTCGATAATTGGGTTGTTGAGTTTGTCAACCTATAATTTACATTTATAAAAGATATAAAACATTGTAACATAACATATCTGCATAGATAGTTATTGAATTGGGAGATGACATATATATTCGTATATTTTTTTTTACAAAATTTAAAATATTATATAAACATATTCAGGATATACCAATCAACGAATACATAATAATAAAATCCAAATGGAGGCAACTAAAACTGAATAAATTATTGTATAACCACTGGGAGCAGGACAGGATGTAGGCCGTTCCTGTGTAATTGTTAAGATTCGCGACAGGACCATCCTCTTTGATGTTGGCATACATATGGTATATACCGATATCAAGAGATTCCCCGATTTCAAGTACATGTGCAAAGGTAAAGACATCAATGATGTTGTGGACCTAGTCGTCGTCACTCACTTTCATCTTGATCATTGCGGAGCCTTACCTGTCCTCTCAGAGAATTTCGGTTATACAGGTCCCATCTACGCATCGACGCCAACCAAGGCAATGATCCCTTTTATGCTCGATGATTATCGTAAGGTGACTTTGGACATGAAATACGAGTCTGGGTACACTTATACAACTGAAGGCATCAACAGCACCATGTCGAAGATCATTTCGCTGGGGCTGTGCGAGACAGTCGATATCAAAGGAATGAAACTCACCTCCTATTACGCAGGACATGTCCTCGGAGCATCGATGTTCCATATATAATATCAAGGCTTGAGTGTTGTTTATACAGGGGATTATAATATGAATGCAGATAGGCATTTAGGTGGTGCGCACATGCCGAAGCTGAGGCCGAACGTAATCATCACGGAGACAACGTACGCGACTACAATTCGAGATACTAAAAGAGACCGAGAAAGGAATATGCTCAAGTATATCACAGAGACGGTCGAGAATGGAGGCAAGGTTTTGATCCCAGTTTTTGCACTTGGTCGAGCACAGGAGTTGTGCGTTCTTCTCGAGACCTACTGGAATCGAACCCAAAACACTGTGCCAATTTATTTTTCTGCTGGTTTAATCGAGAAAGCGAATTTCTACTATAAACTCTTTGTGGATTGGGAAAATGAAAAAATTAAATAATCATTTCTGACTAACAGTCTCTTTGATTTCAAGAAAATCAAACCATTTGACAAAAATCTGATCAAGGCCAACACTCCAATGGTTCTGTTCGCCACTCCTGGTATGCTACACGGGGGTACATCAATGCAGGTCTTTAAAGAATGGTGTACCTCCGAAAAAAATACTTTGATCATTCCAGGCTATTGTGTGGCTGGAACACTCGGGAACAAGTTGCTATCAGGCATACGAAGTCTTACCATTGATAAAAAACAGTACGAAGTCAGTATGAGAATATAAAATATCAGTTTCAGCGCCCATGCTGACGCTAAAGGGATCATTAACTTATTAAGGTATGTGGAAGCAGATAATGTCGTACTAGTGCATGGAGACAAAAACAAGATGAAGATATTCTCAGAAGTGGCCAAGAGCCAACTCAACACCAACGTTTACTGGCCTGCCAATCATTAAGAGTGCAGAATTCCGGTCTCTAAACCTTTAATAGACATCGAATGTTCAGCTTCAGGAGGCCAAGGCCTTGGATACGTGATCAAACTTGACCAAAGGTATAAGTTTATCCTGGAACATGAGTTGCTTGAACAGGCTAACCAAATGCTAGGACTGCTAGGAATAGACGAGTAGTCTATACTTTGCTATGGGGAAGTGGACTTCTCACTAAACTTGGTGGTTCCGACGACTTGGACTTTGGAGTCAGTGAAAGAGCATCTCGGTAAAACAGAGGTTGCGGGGCTGGTCTGCAAAATAAAAATTAGTCTAGAGAGTATAGATTCGAAAGTAAATATTAGAGGAGAGTATGCGGTGGTGATTTCGATCTACTAGACTTTGGTCAGCGTTCTGAGCAAATATTGATTTAGTTTTAGATGATATAAATATGTATATATTGTGATACTCTACCTTTTTGTGTACCTCTTTTTACATTTTTTTTTTTTTAATCCTATTATATTTCCATTTGGGTCTTTGCTTTCATAAGAAATTGAATGACAAAACTTAGATGTGGCTTACAAATTTTGTATCAGATTCCATATATTTTTTGTAATATAATCTTTTTTATAGTTTCAATTTTTTTATTTTTCAAAATGGCAATATCTGTGCGATATTGATTTCTGAATCAAATAATGCATATTGTTTTGTTGTTTCGCTTCAACCAAAGCTAATGCTCGACTTCCCTCCAGGAGGGTTGTGGACCTTCACACTTGTCTTCGCTCCACCTTGATTTCCTTGTACTTCTACTTTTGGTGCTTCCTGCTGTTGCACCGGTTGTACTGGCTTTTGGGGTGCTGGCTGCTGCTGTTGCTGAGTCGTCTTCTTGGCAGGCTCGGGGTTGTCCCACCCCAGTGAGAAGTTGCTTTGCCCTCCTGGAGCATGGTGGACTTTGACTGAAGTGGTGTTGGATTCACCAATATTCTGTTAACTTCGTTTCATTCTTATCTTTTTTTCTTGAAATGTTAGTATTTTTTGAATTTTTTTAATATTAAATAATATTTTTTGATGGGATTTTTGAATCTCGAAATACTAGATATATATTGTCACGATACTAAAATTTATGATGGCTACTAAAATAGGAATTTATACTGCCAAAATAGTTACTATTTTTATTAAAATATAAAGAATATCAATATATTAAGCTCATAATTTTTATAAAAATAAGTATATATCGATATAATTAAGTCTGAAAGAAAAATATTGTTCTATCTATTATGTAATTTTCATCCCCTTCTTCTGTGATTCGTCACCATCGTCACAACCACGGGATTCTCACTGAACCTCTTCATCTCTGATGCTTTCTCCAGTTCATTCACTAGACAGGAACCAAAATTGTAATTATTCTTTTTGAACACACAAGCATGACTCATATTTTATCCCAACTCTTACTCGTCAAAAGTTGTGCATATCAAATGGTTTTTGACGATTTAAGGCAGCACAACACTCTTTTCATTTCCGGTCATCTTATTCACAATCTCTATGCTATTATCTCGTGTAGTTTACTTTGAATTGAACAATGGCAGCTTGCGCTTCAGTTCACTTTGCCGATGAGTGGCGAAAGTATTTTCCTTTAAATTCTTTGAATGGACAACTGCTGGCTGCTTTTTTAAATTCTTAGAGGCTGTTTTTTTCTTAGAGTCCAATGATTTCAAAGGCAGCAGAGGGAGGTCATTGAGCCGATATGCCATCTGGAGCACTTTACTCCCTCGAGAAATCTGCGGGATAAAAGGTTTGACTGGTGGAGGAGAACCGTTGCTGCAAGCCGATAGCCTATTAAGCTCTTTATTGTTTGGATGTCGATCGTTCTTTAGCTACGCTGTAGACTCCTCGTCATATTGAGTCGATCTAAAGCCGTCTATCAAGTTTCTTTCATCAGGATTTCCATTATTTTACACTTTCTTCTTTTTCTGTGCGATTTTTATAATAGGTATTTTGTCCCCCTAGTAGTCAAATGTGAACTGTTCCTATTAGAGTCTCAAAATCCTATTCCTTTATTCCTGGTTTTTGAGCAGTATTCTATTCCTATCTATCCTCTCCTGTTTCAGCACAAGGAGGGGTTTGGTTTTGTTCTCGACGAGTTTTCGGTAGAAATTTATCAGGATGTCAGATTAATTGGAATATCTCTGTCCATCAACATCCTCACGATTATGACCCTCGAGGGGAAACATACATTACCCAATAGGAGTTGGTGTTTGGCTATTTTCGAGACGAGAAATTTCCAGATAATCGAGTATAGACATGTTTCCCGTCGTATCTCCCACACCACCCTCTTCTATGTCTTCTGATTTGAGTTTAAGAAATCGAGAGTGTTCTTCTTTTAGTGGGGATTTTGCCTCGCTTGAGAAATTATTCAGGGTATTATTCTTGATGGTGTATTGTGACTTTAGTGTTTTATTCATGGTAGCTGAACAACTACTTATGTTATAGGCAAGTTCAGAATTATGATTTTTTACTGGGATTCTCGCTGTGCGAAAAGAGGTATTCGAGTGATTTAGAGTATTTATTGATAGTCTGGCATTATTATATTTTTTCATTGGTAGATTGTGTTAGTGCTTGCTGCTACTGCTTCTAATGGTTTCTCTAAGATAACTTGTCGGCTATACATCCATCAGGCTCTCTCTATTGATTTATTAAATATAAAAAAAGATGTGTAGTTAGAATGTGTACTAAAGTGAAGAAAAGATAATCGTGGTAGATCAATGGCTGATTTATTGATTAATTTCATTTTTTTGCTTTACCTATTATACGCTGTATGTTATTCATCGTTTATATTTTGATGATTTTAAAGTTCTGGGATCAGATGAAATTGTGGATTATCCTGTCCACTCATCGTCTGTATGACCTACTTCATGTATTCGATCGAGTGGCTCGCAGATTTTATCATTTAATTTTTAATAGTTTCCATCAACGTGTTGGTGAGTAGTTTGTCGAGAACTTATGAGATGTCACTTGTGTTCGAAGGGAACGTGTCCAATATGGTGTGATGGGATGAACGTATTTTTTTATATTATTTGGGAACCACCCCAAGGACAATTGTATAACATTGTCGATTACGACGGATCGAAGTGCGGTTTCTTGGAGAAGTTGGAGAGCGGCTGGGAATTTTTCTTTACGAGTTCATTGAATAATTTTTTATGAACTTAACTTAATAAAATTATATTTTATGATAATTATACTAATTTTCTTTCCAATAGAAGATAATAGAATCCATAAACTAATTTGCTTTATGGATATATTGAATGATTAATGTGGACCTTTTTCTATTTTAATTAATGAAAATATAGAAAAATATTTATGCGTATACATTCTTATTTAAAGACTGAAATATTTTTTTGTGAGTTTTAAATTTATATTTATATTTATAAAAAATAAATAAAAATTAGAGATAAGTTTTATTGAGGAAAATGTAGCAAGATAAAAGTCAAACACACTTCTGCATTTCTGAACATATGAGGTAGAATCATTGCGAAGTTTTCTAATCGCCATTAAGCTCTACTACTTTCTCTTCAACTATTTTATTTTACTGCACCAACACATTCTAATTATTATGAATCCCAACTTCGTTGTTGTTCAAAGCATTTAGATTGTTGAATTCATCTTTTCGATACCTGAAATACCATCCGAACTTGTCCTCTTTCTTCACGTCCTCCCGCCTCTTCTGCATTTCCTGTGCTATTTACTTGAACTCTTCGAGTTTGCTAGATTTTGTCATTTTGTCGCGAAGATCAGTGTGCTGTTGCAATCCTGTAAACAACAGTTTGAACAAATGAGCCTTCATAGCCGAACCGTCAGCCTTGTATTCCGTAGCTAGTTAGAGATATTAGTTAGTCAGAACATCCAGATCTTAGATTTTGGAGCTAAACAAAGCAGGATTTTCTAATAATGCCTAGATGTAAAAATAATAATAATAACATATTAAAGAATAAATAAACGTTATTATTGTTTGCTATTACCTCTGCACTCATGACCCCGTCCACTCCTGTTTCTAAAAGACATTTCTGCACGTCTTCGTAATTATAGATTCCGCCGTTTGCGATCACAGGAATATTCACAGACTCTTTTATAGTTTTAATCATTTTCCAGTCGCATGAACCGACTGTATCTTTATTCTGCTCCTTAGTCCTCCCATGCACTGTCAGCAACGAGCAACCTGCGTTGACAATTTTACTGACGAGTTACATAGTTTTTTCTTCATCCTTGAGGATTCTGATCTTGCAAAAGAGTGGCACTTTTAAATTGGCTGATAAGTGTTTGACGATTCGTTAGATTAGGTTCGGCTCCCCAAGCAAGAAGGAGCCATAGTGTCCTCTTCTGGCGATTCCTTGGGGGCATCCGAAGTTAAGATCGATCGCGTCAACTTCTCCTTAGAGCATCTGGGCTGCCTGCAGCAAGATATCGGGATCGTCACCACACAGCTGTGCCACGAGAGGCCTGTCCTGCACGCAGGTGGAGAAGTGTTAATCTTTATATTTTTTGTGTGTGACGAGCATGCGGGAATGTAGCATGGGAGTATAACAAAGGTTCGAACCGTATTTTCTGCAGAGAAGCCTGAATGGTAGTTCTGACTGGTCGACCATTGGCGCACATACTAGCAACGGGCTTTCCTTGAGGAAGGCAAGATTGTGCTGTTTGATCATGTTTTATTTATCTTAGTCGATGTATTTTGTTTTGTTGATTTGAAATAGTGTATATGTTTATATATTATATATTGTAGGTTATATATAATTATATTTAATCAATACATTTATTTAGTGTTATAAAAGAATTTTTCACAAATTTGTAAATTATTATTAAATTCTGACTCATATTTTTTATATCTTAGAATTATGTAATGAATATATGTAGATAAATTATTCAATGTAATAATAGTGTGTTTAATATATAAAAAATATTTAATAATTCATTGATGATAAGTTTCTCCTCCCGATTTCTGCAACTCTTAGAATTCAATTCTCTGCTGCGAACTAGTCGGGTAATATGATATTTCATCATACTATTCCAGGTACCTAGATAGCGCTTTCTCCTCCATCACAACTGTCTTCCACCCCACTAACACTTTCACCAACAGCGCCCTGTTCCCATTCTTGGAACTCTCTCTGTAAATATCCTTCAACACTTCAAAACATGAGCTTTTGACCTCGGTCAGCTTCTTCTTCTTTATGTACCTCTCGATCTTGAGGAGATCCTATCTGTGCAGTCGTTGTTTCTTGTGAACCGTAGAAAATTGACGAAGCAATTTAAGGGTAGATTTTTGGATTTGTATAGTCATATTAGTTCTTAGCAATCTGATATTTTTGGCGATGATTAAAGAGTTAATGTGGCTGGATTTAAGATGTTGGATGAGCCGTAACTTGTGACGGCTTACTACTCGCTGCCGAATCGCTGATTGATTATCGTGTTGTTTTAGTGCTTAAACAAACTTATATTTATATCCAAGTATCATCTTTACACTACCATCCACTAAATAGGCAGTGAGCAGGGCACTCGATCGTTCTCTAGAAAGTCTGGCTTCCTGACTCTTCTGAATAATATTCATAATGCTAGACAAATATGAGAAACGAAGCTTTTATTTGCAGTGTTCAACCTTTTAAAGGATTTCTTTTTTGTTTACTTAATTAGCTCTTAACCTCTTAAACAATGATTGAATTAGGTTTGTTCTTCTCAAATTCGATATGTTTTGGCTGAGCGCTTTGTAGAGATTGGTTTAGATATCTTATTTTGCATTTTTTATGAATATCTTCCCAAAGTGTACTCTATGATTTGCTGATTGTGACGAGTTGTTGACTAGTTGCTTGGCCAACAGAGCTGGCTCAGTGAGATACCTAAGTTTTCTGAAGAATCTCTTCTTTGAATCGCAGCTGATGAGCTTGGAGAGTCTTTCGACTTGGTCATCAGAAGCAGCCTCTTTTTAATGCTAATTTTCGCTCATTGTTTTTGGGCTGGTTATCTCGATGAGGGGTTGGTGAGGACTTGATAGATTACGAGATAGATTGGCAAAAACATTTTTCATTGAATTTTATAGGATGGATTGTAGAAGATAAGCGCTCTTGGCTTTATTCTGTTTTGCGACTGACAAATACTATTCCATCTTCTACAAGGAGTTCCGTAGTCTTCGTATGAGCAGCAAGCGAGTATTAACCTTGCAGGTGTTTGCCTCTCGACTTCGCTGACTAAAAGTTTCAAGTGCATTAGTTTTTAATGCAATATTTCGGATATGGCTCATGTTCCCTCCGTATTTCTTGATTTTGAGTAATTAATTGGCCTTGAGAAGAAAGAAGGCGGAGGACTGTTGCTTAATACGAATACTCCTTGTGTGCGCTAATGATTGGCATCTCTTTCTGTAGAAGAGGTTTGTTTTTAATTTTTAAATGAATTTCAACTTTAATGTTGACTCCATCAATGCAGTTAAGCTTGGAAATTCTGCTTCTTTCTCCTGATTTTAATCGTCAGATATACCATCAAAATCATTCGATATAGGAAGAGAAGAAGGTGATAGGATAGCTTCGGCTTTGGATTCAATTTATTAGTGTTTTTTATTCGGGCTTGTCTTAGGTGTTGTGAGCTTCAATGGCTGTAGGGGCGAAGTAGCGCCACGCCCACCTTATTCCATATGGGGTGAGTCAATATTTTATTAATGGGTCTAATAATTGTGGAGACTATTTTTGCCAATCGCCTCATTCCAACCCTAAAATATAACGCGTAATAGTCTGCGCCGATAATGCTTATCGATCTCAGCATAAACCTATCGTTCAGTCTGAGCAACAATTGCATTATGTTTCAATGATTTGAATCCCTTGGCGAGCAATCGACTCATGCTTTTATTTAATATAATGTTGAAGTATAGCTTCTCCTCTTCAAGACTAACCCTTGACTCTTTAATATTTTTTATGGCTTGAAGTCGACGATTTTCATGAATAGAATTAATGAGTTTATTATGGTCCTTTTGGAGAACGAAATCTTTCGCAAAGTGTGCAATCTTGGAGAAGAAGTTTGAGATTACTGGGGGTTTCAAGATTTGTCTTTTTATGGTATGTATCTCTTTGAACATAAAATGAGAAGCTGCGATCCGAAAAAACGAGTTCTTTCGAGACTGGTCCAGATATTGAGTGAGTTTTTGGTAGCGTTACGATACCGCAGACTCGAATAGAAACTCATCGAGATGCTAAAACAATCGAATTCCTGCCTCTACCTTGAGGACTGACCCCAATATATTTTGTTTATGTTTGATCCGCAGAGCAGAAACAAAATATATTTTAGCTTTTGTAAGTCTGGAATTTGATAATATTATACTTTTTTAACTTCGTGATTAGTTGAGCTAGGCTTTTCCAAAATTCAATATTAGATTAATGATAATCGTGCGGCGGATATTCAAAACAATTCGTTGTTATAACATTGAATGTTTGCTCAGAAAGACATGGTTTTCTTTGAGGAGACTCACCATTTTTTGCTTACGAGTTAATGCATTTTTTCTGGAAATCGACTCTCCAAGTGCTTTTTCCCGTTTCCGATCATCGATCCGCCTTTGTGCACAGCTTCGAAGAGTAGTTATTGCTAACTTTCCCCTCTTAACCTTGATCATTATATTTTTGCAGACTCGACTCTTCAAGGTGGGCTCTGAGATCTTGGCCAGTTTTTAGAAGAAGTTCACCACCCTGCTTTTTTTTTGTTTCTGCTCGAGATCCTTTTGCGCAGTCCTCAGGGCTAACGCTTTTTCACTATTCGTGGTTTAATGGTGCCACACTTGGAATGATTTTTTGAGGATACTACTTTCTGCCTGATAAGTTGCTGCTTTCTTCTTCATTATTTATCTGCGGTGGTTAGTGAATTTCGAAAAGCGGTGCTTGAGGATAAGGCGCTGGATGCATCTGATGTCATCCTCATAAAGTATCAAGTTACCATCATGATCTCCGTGACTCTATTACTCCTATTGCTGCTATTTATACTCTTCTTTGCCTTTCTTCGAAGGATATATTTGTTTGGAGAGGGTGAATTCTAGCTGTTACTCAATGATTATATTATGCGGCTAGGTTTTTATTTTTTTATTGCTAGGCGATGTCGCAAATTGCTGGAAATGTTCATATTCAGGAACTTCTTTATTGTTAAGTGGTACCATATCTTCGAGGGAAGCTTTGATCATCTTCTGCAATTATCTTTTCTGGTCCATGATCTTCTTGATATCTGCGTTGTTGCTTGTTGCTTATTTAGCATTCTGGGAAGCTATGTGCTTATGACTACTAATATTATTTAGAGCATTAGGATGATGATTATGGATGGGATTTTCGATGCTTCGATGTTGGCTCGCCATCGTTTCATGGATTGACAATGGAGAGACTCCTTTGGAGGTAAAATGTGTAGAGACTGAAGTAAATATACGTTTGTTGCTATTTGACGGCGATAGAGTAGTTGCTGATTTAAAATAACTCATTTCTCAATGTATATAATATTTATTTATAGGGCTATTCTATATATATTAATTATCACTAATGGGGCAAACCATTCTTATCGATTTATGTGTATAATTAGTTCGTTTAGATTCAAACATAATACATTTTTAAATACTGAGTGACAAAGACAAGAATATTTGTATATACATAAAAAAATATATAGATATAAAACAAACATATTGCTTTGAAAAATAGAATAAATTTAGAGACGTATAAATGTATTCACGAATCACAAGTATTAAATAATGTATCAATTAAATTTTCAAAAACTATCAAAGACAATAAATTTTTTAACTATCAGTAAAATATTAACTTTTAACGTGTTGATGTGATTAAATATAAATTACATATAAAAATTCAAATTTGATTTCTAATTACTTATTGGTTGATTTTATCTTAAATTATTAACAAAAAAAAAACGTTAAAAAAAATCAAAAAATAAATATATAAAGTAAAAAAGAATCCTCTAAAATAAATAAACAAAAACTCTAATAATACATGATTAGCCAGGTTAAAAGCATCTTTTCGACGCACAATCTCAACCATCAAAAACCATCGACTGCCACTATATCCACGGGACTCAACTCCACCATGACTTAAAGGGACACTCTACACTTATTTTCACTCGACTAAACCATCCCCATCGACCACCAACAACCCACCAAGTCCATGAGAGTGATGTCGCTTGCAGTCAAACAAAAACCCAATATCCTCAATGCCTACCCTCTACCCATCACTACTCCGAAACCAGAACTTTCCATAAATAATAATATTAATAATAACAATCCGAAGATCAGCAAGCCGACAAAAATATTTGTGGAATCAATATTTGTTTCGAAACCAACGACGTCTCCTTGCAACTCTATGAAAGGAAAAATGATATCGAAAGTCCCTGTCAGAACTGGTTCTCCATCTCCGTCATCGAAAATGAGTATAGGACACATTGTAAATATGAGCAATTCATCAAGTAAACAATTCCACCACAACCGAAGCCCCTCAGCTGATCGGACTCGACTTCTATGTTCAGACAAACTCCTGAAAGAGTTGTTTCTCGTGATCGATTCAGTAATGCTCAAAATGAATAGGCAACCCGATAAGAAACATTTTGACTTAGAAGAGCTTTTCATCATTCTGGCAGGTATGGGATATATCAAATACAACTCCAAGATGGAGAGCTTTATCGTTGGGGAAGAGAAACTCGTACAAAGACTGTGGAACATTTTTTCTGAGAACGACTTGATCTCGAAAACCAGACTGAGTCAGGCTGTGCTGGTCATTGAAGGGATAGACCTGCATAAGGAGGTGGGTAAGGACGAGTTCAGCCTGCTCGCGGTCAACAGACTTTACCACAATACTAACCACACAAGGCAGACCAAGTTGGAGCAGCAGTCGCACCAACAAGCACTTGAAGCCTCCATCAACAAGCCAAAGATTCTCGACTGCACCGCAGA
>JAHDVE020000404.1:0-16609 GCA_022606495.2 Halesus radiatus
ATATTCCTATTCTATCTCTGTCTGCTGAGTCTACCACATAAATTATAGCATCAGTGTTTCCATAATAGCACCTCCAATACGGTCTAAAGAAAAAGAATTGAATATAATATTTATTATGGAACAGACTGAATATCATAGGATATGAAAGGGGGCTATTTCTGCGCATTTAGTCAGAGTGAAATAAGGTAATTTTGTAGAAAAAATTAGAAGAAAATGGATGGGTCCCCAAGTAACAAAAGTTTTGACATTTGTTTCATATCTATCCATTTCTCAGTGATATCGGGGCATTAACAATCATTGTAAGTTTATGTTTACTATTTTAATTAATAGAATATTGCTCATTCCTATAAAGGTATTGACAGCATTAAAGCATTAGTTTTTAAAATGCAGAGAATTCGCATAATTATTATACTGCTCTTCAACAAAGCAAACGTGTTTACATAAACATAAACTGTCATCAGGTAAAAGTTCTACCCCGCCTGAGCTCTGATAATTGGAAATCATATGGTAGAAGATTGCTGTTTACCTTATACTTGTCTGTCCTCCTAGATCCCAAACTTGAAATTTCAAGTTTTTATATTGTACTTACTTGCTCCACATTGAACCCTATAGTAGGAATTGTAGTAACCACTTCACCAACTTGTAGTCTGTACAGAATGGTTGTTTTTCCTGCTCCGTCAAGTCCTAAAATAAGTATCCGCATTTCTCGAGCTCCGAGAAGCCCTCGAAAATAGCTAAATAACCCTCCTGAAAACAAAAAACATACGGTAAACAGAGTAGGCGGCACATAACCTAAATATCGATTGCATGAAAGGCGATGGATATCAAGGTGGTAATAGAAACAGTAAGGTTAATATTGCACCAATATACGCACCCATGATAAATATTATGTCTATTTCATATATTAAACAAGATTTCAAACGAAAAAACTAAAAAGAACCACTAATATAGATGAATCAGTCTCCGACGGGTAAAAGATAACTTGATATTAGAATGTAACTTTTGACGCAAAGCGCTCTTGTTTTAATATGTCAAAAAATACGCTTGTCACATTCTAAGCAAATATGTTTGACGTGTAAGCAGGCTAGGAAACTGTTCGGTCGGTCATGTTGGCTAAACGTCAAATTTAGTTCTACAGAATTTTATGGCAAAATATTCCTAGGTAGGTAACTATCAATTATCGCCATGGCAGTGGGGCATTTATGAATAATAATATTTAATCTTTTTCAAAATTATAAACAAAGAATCAATTATAAACAACAATTCTAAAGACAACGTTACATCAGTAGAATACTCTGGCAAGAAAATGGTATTTTTTAAATACACCCTTAACGGATTATATTCCACTCATAGACGAAATATGACGTATTATGTACCGGTATTTCAGTTTGATTTGCTCATACGTTCGTCAAGTTGCTATCTAGCAATAATCCTGTACCAGGTAGTAACTTAACTAACGTAAATATCGCTCAACCCGAATAAAATACTGGCCTTAAATCATTATAAATATATATATTTAACGAAATACAAACAACTTTGCAAATGGCCAAGGAGAAACTAACGAAGAAACAAACTAGTTTTTAAAAGCATTGTTTTTTTTTGGATCCACTAAATCTATGCGATTGAAGCCACCGACTACAAAGTTATTAGTGTGAAGCTGTACAACATGTTTATGCAAACGTGATTTTTTTTGTAATAAAAATCACTGTAAAATCACATTGGATGTATTCTGTATAACAGGAAAAAGGGGAGCGGTACGATGTAACACGATGATACGCTCGTCATATCCAGAGAGGGCTTGTCAGGGTGTTGCAGTGTTACTGCCTCCTAGAATGGCGGAATGTATGTTGCAATATGAATGTGAAGTCCGAGAATAATGTGGATCCGATTGAAAATCGGTTGAGAAGAGTGTTTTTAGTTACATGCTATGCTCCTGTCGGCTCTGATAGCGATGAAGTGAAAGATAATTTTTGGACTGGTGTGAGCGATGTAATGAGATTAAAAAATATTAATGAAATGATTATAATGCAAAGGGATTTGAATGTGTGGGTAGGAGTTAGATGGAATGGATTTGAGTCAGCCTTAGTTTTATTTGAGGATAAAAGAACGAATGACAATGGTAACAGAATGCTTGGCGTATGTTTAAAGAGGAACCTGTTTGTATCGAATACCTTCTTCAATCATGAAGGTATCCACCAATATACGTGGAAAAGACGAAATGAGAGGTCAATGATTGATTTTGTGATAATTGACTCTAGGTTACGAGTCGTCGCCGCAGACACAAGAGTTTTCAGAGGGGCTGAGGTAGAAACTGACCATTTCCTGGTTGTGTTGCGAGTAAACCTCTTCCGCGGCTGGTGGTCTAAAGTGAAAACAGTGTCTACTCCAACTAGAGTCAAAACAGGAAAACGGCGAAACGATAATGTGAGAGGTAAGTATGAAAAATGTGTATAGATGAGACTGGATGATAAGGAAATGGACGTTCTAAGCATAGACGAAACATGAAACCCAGTGGGGGCTCGTGACTTTTGAGTGAGCTAGAGATCTAAAATTGAAAAATACGACGTTATTGATGTTGTTGAAGCCGAAAATGATTTAAATTTTGTTTTTTAAATTTAAATTTTGTTGTATTGAGATTTAGATGTTAGGTGGGGCAGTGCCGCCACTAATAGGACCACATAAAAGTGAGCCTTTGTGAATCTGAAAGAGAGGTATGTGGAATAGGTACGCAAAGTAGGAAGAAAGGTGATGCATGGTGGAATGATTATATTAAAGCACTGGTCTCAGAGAAGAAAAAAACGTGGTTATGTCTGATAGCGACTGCCAGTGCTGTTAGCGAAGAGAGGGATCGGGCGAAAGAAGTGTACAAGGGATGCAAGAAAAGAGTACGTGCTGAAGTGAAAGAACAAAATAAATGCCTGGAAGAGAAAGAGGGTATCAGAATGACAAACCATTTTCAAGAAAACATTAAACTGTTTTGGATGGAAGTCAAAAGGTCCCGGAATGGTTCAGAAAGCGGATGCATGAAAGTGATAAAATCGAAAGATAGAAAATGTTGACGAATGAGAAATAAATAAAAGAGAGATGGATAAAATACTTTGAAGAGGTCTTCGAAAGCAACCCGAGTGATTTAACCGGTGCTTAGAGGGGGGTTACATGCCATTAGATTGGACAAGGGCTGTGATCATGCCTCTATACAGAGATAAATGGTTACGTATGGAATGTGGAAATTACAGTGCTATTAGCCTGCTAAGTTCAGTTAGAAAGCCGTATGGTAGGATATTGATTAAAAGTGTACAAATGAAAACAAAGGATAAAACATTGGATGTGCAAGGTGCATTTATGAGTAGAAGGGGGTGCGACGATCAGATCTTCTCGTTGCATATGTTCACAGAGAAGTTTCTGGCAAAAAACCAGAAACTTTTCTGTACCTTTAGAGATCCTCAAAAATTTGAGTAGTTGTTGTCCATACGAATCTTATACAGACAATCGCGTATATGTACGAGGGGAGCATTGCATGTGTTAGGGTAAACGGTGATTTTACGGGGTGGTTTGATATAACAAAAGGTGTTAAGCAAGGCTGCGTAATGTCACCGTGGTTATTCAATCTATACATGGATAATTAATTGTATGCGAGAATTGAACGAGGTGGGCTTCGGCGCGAACATGAGTAATCTGATAATATATTACCTGTTGTATGCTGATGATGGGGTGCTGATTGCTAACAGTATAGAAGATCTACATTCCCCCCTATCTAGGATGAACGAAGAATGAGTTAATGATGAATGTAAGTAGGGTCAGTGGGCCGGTTGTGGCCATTGGGCCGGTTCTGGCCATTTTCAACTTTACAAGTCGAAATATAAGCTAAATAAAATCGAATCTTTTTTTACTCTATGGCAAAATGCATATTTGTCAATGGTCTTCGTAGACAAGTGACACAATAAATCTTATTGTTAACAGTTTGTGTTTGGTCGATGCGAATAAGTGTTGCGGAATTTTTTATTGAGATTGTTACCCAAAACCTTAAGGAACCCACCGTAAGTAATTTTAATATATATTTGTAATCCTTTTGATGTTTTATTTGAAAACAAGATGTACCCATTATAAAAGGGTAAAGTAATATGTTTTTGAGGTTATTTTTAGCAAATTGGTTGTTTAAACATGATTTTTCGATGTGGCCATTACTGACACAAGAATTTATACAAATGTATGGGTTGTGGCCACGTTGGTGGCCACAAGTGGCTCCCATACAGTACTAGTTTTGGCCATTATCTAAAAAAATGTACATATCCGCTAATTTTGATATTTTAACTTAATAAATTATTATGTTTCTTCTTCAGAACTGTGAAAATGACTCCGGCAAATAAGAAGAAAGATGCTATTGAGCACTCAAAACGCAAACTTTTTTGTTATTCACCATCGAAATTGATTTTGGCACTCGATGCTATAAAAGGAGGTATGAAGCTATCTACCGCTAGTAAAAACTACATAGTCCCCCGTAGCACTTTGCGTAACAAAATATGTGGACGTGCACCAGCGGCCTCAGGTCACGTAGGACCACAAGCTGTACTTGGTATAGAAATAGAGATGTCACTAGTCAGGTGGATTAAAGATTGTGCCCGGGCAGGTTTTCAATTAACAGGGAATGTTTATTAGATTCCGTAAAGAAGATTGTTGTTACTGGCAACATCAATACTCCTTTCATCAATAATCGCCCTGGGAGGACATGGTTTGAGTCATTTATGACGAGACATCCTGATTTAAGCAAAAAACATGCAGAGTACATAAATAAGGCATGCGCATTGATAACCGAAGAAAAAATCAGAAACTGGTTTGAAGAAGTCATTAGTTTGTTAGGACCTACAGTATTTGGAGAGAAAAAATTGAACCAAATATGCTTAAAGATTTCAAAGTCACTTACAGCACTGGTATGGATTGGACAGGTTGTACTGAAGGGTTGTTCCTGTATAAAGTATGGCTGGCCTTCAAAGACGATAATACTGCATTGCCAAATACAGATCTTACTTGTATTAATCTAGATCGAGTTACAACGCCTCCAGAAACTCCTGTTATTGAACCTTCATTTCCAATAGCGGTAAACGAAGAAATCCTGGACGTATCAGCATCAACATCTAAAGATATTGTATCCTCTTCTGAGATTGTAGAATTGAATATGCCGACTAATGCCGCAGAATTAGTGAAAAAATGCGTCATATGGCCTGAAAAGAAGACAAATACTACCAGTCGAAAGAGAGTATATTCCTTCGGTGTTAACATCAGATAAATGGAAAGATATTATGATGGCTAAGGAAAAGGAGAAAGACAGAAAAGAAGAACAAAAACAGATAAAACTAGCTAAAAAAATAAATAAGAACATTAAAAAAAAGAAACCGACCATTGAAATTTCAGAGACGTCAGAGGAAGAAAATTTGCGTGATACATCTCATTCGGACTGCGAAGACCGGATTCCACAGGTAAAGCCGTCGGGTTTCGAAGAACTAGATTGAACACCCCTGGAAGGAGATTATGTCCTGGTTGAATTCAAGAATCCCAAAGCCACTTTTTATTATGTCGGCAAAATATTGCGTTCAAAAGACGAAGACAATGAGTTTGAGATAAGGTACCTGAGAAAACATAATACCACTGGTAGCCAATTCACAATGCCACAAATTCCTGATTTGGCATCTGTTGCTGAGATTGATATTAAAATGATATTGCCACCACCATTGTTTACAGGTACAACCAAAAGGCAAAATTCTTTTTATACTTTCGAAATCGAACTCTCAGGTCTAAATTTGCGCTAAATCTTATTTTTTTATAAGTTTATTGTATAACTTGAATAATAAACATCGATTTATAATCATTACTGTGTTTAATTTAGATAAAAAATGTAAGTTCCCTACATAGATTCATGTGGCCAAAACCGGCACACGGGTGTGGCCAGAACTGATTAAATTGTGGCCACAACTAATGCATGGGTCCAGTTCAATGAAAAAAATATATTTAAAAATAATTAAAGAACTGTTATATATTTACATATATTAAAGACAGGTATTTTTATTGTACATTAATGTTGGAAAAATTATAATTTACATTTATGTGCAAGTTTGGTGCTCATTCAAAAACGAAAAAATCCTTAAGGTGGCCACAACCGGCCCACTGACCCTAAGTCTAAAGCATAGGCTCTCAACGTGATCGATAACGCCCCCTTGTAGGCGTTTGAGAGTTTCAGGGGGGCAGTATAAGACGCGGAGAAAATTAGGGGGCGTTGAGATGGCACAGTGAGGGCGTGGGCAGGTAAAAAAACATAGTCTAAAAAGACAGAAAAACACCTGTATTAATTGTTTAATGATATCAATCTCCAACTTCAAGGTGACGATTTAAACTTGATTAAGACAAAAAATAGCGGTGATGCTTTTGTATCCAAACTGCTATTATACAAAATAAATATCGGCAGACAGGCAGGAATTCAACAACTTCCCAACTTTATCAGCAGTATCATTCAAGAACGACGACTTGCTTGTTTGTTGTCAACACTTGGAAAACCGCCACAGTGATTTCAAGGAAATATTTCGGGATATTTTAAACATGGACATACCAGACTGGGTTTTGAATCCTTTTTCAAATGTCAATACAGCAGGATCATCCCAGTTAAAAGAAAAACGAATAGAACTGACGACAAATGAGGAATTAAAAATTAAATTTAAGAATGGCTACCAAGAATTTTGGCTGCAGAAGCCGATTTCGCAACTGTACCCCGATTGTTAACGATTTCTGATGGCATCCCCATCGTCCTATTTAGCTGAGCTTGGATTTAGCAACGTTGGTAACTAAAAAAGAGAAATCGGCTCTATGTTACTGAACGCGGCGACTTACGGTTGTTTTAAAGTAAATTCGAGCCTGATAGTAACAAATTCCTTAAAATGCATGAAATTCAACCTTCTCATTAGATAAGTTATAAATTCAGTGTCTTTTGAATGTTAATAAAAATACCTCTCAATATTATTAAGAATACGTTTTAATTGTTCTCATTGAAACATTCTTCTTTAAATTCAGAAATAGGATAGGAGTCACATCCTATCCTACGACTATATAATATTACAGTGTAACTACATGTTTAAATATAATTGTGGCAATAGCTGTTTCAGATTCGTTCTCTAAGTGGGCGGTGGGCAAAATAAGGATGAGAACCTATGATCTAGAGTCATGGTGTTTGAAAGACAGAGTACGAAAACAGTGTGCTATATAGTTATGAATGATAAATACTTGGAGCAGGTTGATGAGTTCGTTCATTTTGGGAAATATATTTACGAGAGATGGAAAGACTGATAGGGATATTGAAAGAAGGGTGAATGACGGTTGACGCTAACAAAAAATTGTACAAGTGATGTTAGCAGCCCACAATGGAATGCGATATCAAGCCTGATGTATGGAAGTGAGGCACGAAACTGGCAGAGGAAGGATGAAAGTATACTGAATGCTGTAGAAATGAGATCTCCGAGGCGAATGTGTGGTAAAACCATGCATGACGGTGTGAAAAAGGTTGAGATTCGTAAATAATGCAAGGCTGATATAAGCGTAATAAGTAAGATCTAGAAAGGGACATGATGGTTTAGGGATGTAGAGCGAATGAACGGAGAAAGAAGTATAAGGAGAACATATGAAGCGAATGTAAATGGAAGTAGAAGCCAGGAACGCCCGATAAAGACATGGCACGATCAAGTGAATCAAACACCTGAGTCAGGCCATGTCAGAAGTCGGAATAACAGAATATAATGTATGAATGTGAATGAAGCAAGAAGTGTATGCCAAAATCGAGTTGGTTGGCCGTCCATCCTCTCTGCCTACCCCTGTGGAGAAACGGCGTGATGGTTAGTTAGTATAAAAATCACCGCTTTGCACAGTAACGAAATTTGCAACGTATGGGGAGAATGAAATCAAGTAAGTTTTTCAATAAAAGCAAATTCGCTTCCTGTAATACTCGTATATGTTTTTTTGTGCAATAACATAACTTTTTTTTAATTTCCTCTGCCCTAGAGTCTGTAATAGTACTTGGCTAATTATACGTTTTTATTAAGCCTCACTTATTTCGTATCTGGTACATCACTTTCGAATATTTTATTTTCATAAGAAGCAATCACTTTGTTTTGTTTTATTTGTATATTTCATTTCAAAAACATATACACATATATGTACATGTATATTGCTTCATTCGACAAAAAAATGAGTTAATTAAAAAAAAAAATTAACAAATCTTGAACATGAAGTATGATATCGGTGTAAATGGCGTAAATTGTACTGATCTCATTAGCTAAGTTGGTTAAGCGGTTACCCCGGATAGGTAGAGGTACTGGGTTCGAGTCCCAGATGCGACTGAAATCTTTTGAATTTCTGTTGTTTTTTCGGTTTCGTGGTTCATTTGCGATGTGTTAATATTATCTTCTTCAATGATTAAAAATATTACAATGAGGTTTACAAACTTCAATAAGTTATAAAAAATAAATTGAATATTTCTTTCCAGACTTGTAAAATAAGTCAATAGATGTCTCATATAAATAAAAATCGGGTAGGTATATCCGAGACTATCCAGATTACAATTGAGTTCTGAATGAAACATTGCAATCATCATAAGGATAGCAGCCAATAATATGCGATTTATAAAAATGGAGGATAATATTAACAAATCTTGAACATGAAGTGTGATATCGGTGTAAATGGCGTAAATTGTACTGGTCTCATTAGCTAAGTTGATTAAGCGGTTACCCCGGATAGGTAGAGGTCCTGGGTTCGACTCCCAGATGCGACTGAAATCTTTTTAATTTCTCTTGTTTTTTTCGGTTTCGTGGTTCATTTGGGATATGTTAATATTATCTTCTTCAATGATTAAAAATATTACAACGAGGTTTACAAACTTCAATAAGTTATAAAAAATAAATTGAAAAAATATATAATTAATCCTTACAATACCTACATCATTCATTTATTCATTACACACGCAGTGTGTCATTTTTTATTAATCTCTGTATTTTAATTCTTAAAAAAAAAATATATATATTTATATACAGTATAACCCATATTTTACGTTTTTTAAGGGACTGAAAAAAAACGTAATTGGAGGGAAAATGTAAAAGGGGGTATTGAAAAAAGAAATTTAAATTTTACGTTTCTGAAAAAATGACGTTTTATTAAAAAACAACATTCAATTTAAATTTTTATTGAAATTTTATTTTATTTTTTATGAAAAAAATCATGTACGTTAGTTTGTTGCATTTTAATTCTTTTGATATGTTTTTCTCTTTCAAGACTATATAAACATTTAAAAGTGTCATCTTGAATATCACCAATGCTTGTAATGTAGGTTTTTAAACCCTCGACGAACCTCATTGCTTCTTCTTTTGTTGGAATATCAACCTCTTCTTCATCGGACAGTTCTTCAGCAGAAAAGTCTGCTGGTGTTAAATGGTTGGTCTGAAATCCTTTCCCAGCCTTCTATAACATCACACTGGATATTTTCTTGGGTACTGGGTACGTCTTTATCCTGTTCCTTGTATATCCCAGCTTTCCGGAAACAATTCTTTATGGTAGAGTTGGTTATTTCACCCCATGCCTTAACGGTATAATGTATTGCATCTAATATGGACATCTTAAATTTGTTGGGGTCCTCACCTCGTTCTAACTGACACAATAACTTCTGTACCAAGTTTCTTCTATAGAAGTGATTGAATGCCCAAATTATCCCTAAATCCAGGGGTTGCAGTTCACTTCTACAGTTAGGAGGAAAAAATGCCAACTGAATGTTCCTCAAAGTCAAGTTTGTGGGGTGGGCTGGAGGAATAGCAATATTTTTCGATGTTTTACTCCCATCAAATCGTCTAATGCAGTAAGCTGATTTTCAAATAAGATTGATGTTATCCAGGATTTTTTATTGGCTGCATATTTTGTCGGCAATGTCCTGACATTTTTGAAGCAGCAGGGTTTTGCAGACTTCCCAATCACTAACGGGGGAAGCTACTCACTGCCACCTGAATTTGTAATCAAGAGAACAGTGAGACGAACCTTGCTTAATTTTCCCCCATGACAGGCTTTACCCTCGAAGCTGAAAGTCTAACAAGGTAGAACGTTGAATAACATCCTGGTCTCATCGGCATTGAAAATATCTCTGGGAGCGTAGTCTGCAATTAATGTAGGCGCATCTATCTGCTTCCAATTTTCAGCAATGTCCAAATCAACACTTTGCGATTCTCCACAAATTGATCTGTAGACCACATTGTGCCTCTTCTTAAAACGATCTATCCATCCATTTGATGCAGAAAATCCTTCAATATTTAGTCGATTCGCGATGCGCAGCGCCTTTTCACGAATGATTGTACCGCCGACGGGAATATTACTGCCCTGCGCACTGACGAACCATTCTTTTAAAATCTCCTCCGTTTCTTCGTACTTCGACGCTTTGATGTACATACGTTTTTTCGCCCCGGGTCCACATTAAATAACGCTTTTTTCAATAGATTCACGGTTTTTGATAATTGTGGCCAAAGCAGTAATGGGTATTCCTATATTTCGGTCCAGCAAAACGCGTGAGCCATCGTATTTATTCACTTTTTCGAGAATGTTCCTTTTCTCTTGCACTGACAAATCTTTCCTTTGGTTAGACATTATGTGTTTGAAAGAATGAGGACGTAAAAATGAATAATAATCGAACCGAAAGCAATATGAAATATGTCGCTCACCGACCAATCACCGTGCATCGTTCTAAAGATACGGAGTTCGCCCACCAATCACCGTACGCCGTTCTAAAGACACGGAGTTTTCCCTCCTATCACCTTACGCCGTTCGAATGTCACTACTTAATCATTGTCAAGCGCGCGTAACTCGCATATTTTGAATATTTCGGACGTAAATCGCGGGAAAGAAAAACGTAAAACGTAAGTACGGGCAAATGTACTGAAATACCCCGGGACTGAAAAAAATACACCTAATTGCCGGGAAAACGTGTATTCCGGGCACGTAAGTACGGAGTTATACTGTATATTTATATTGTATTGTTGTAAAGACCACGAATTTTCAGAAGTTCATCACTTATCATAAGTGTTCTCATTTGTATCGTTTTATCGTTTCAACAGCAAACAGTATACAGTTTGGAGGAAACCAATTGAAAATGTGTTGAAAGCCGAATAACAAAAAAAACATGGTGGCTTTACTTCTTATCCTGGCCGCCTACGAAGGTATCATTTTCAAACTGAAATTAATAATTGATGTTTATCAATTTGTTAATGTAATTTTGCGAACTGTATGGTCACTCTATGGCAATTTAAAGAAAATAATAAACAATTAATTAGTAAAAAAACATCAATCATGTTCAATCTTTGCAAAATTCATTGGTTAAATTATTAGTTCATAAAAGTTTATACGAACAAAGGCATAATATTCCATAATTTCTTAAAACTCTTTCAATAAGATCAATTCTGTGGTACAAAATTATATTTCAGCACATTAATAACCCCATATACTCGTATAATGCAAATAGACTAGAGCACAATTACAATTCTCGTCTCAATTTTGATGAAGGATTAGTGGTTCCTAAGCATACAAACAAATATGGACAAAGAACTTTAGATCAAATGATTCTTAGCTGTTTAAGTATGTTATCCGCTGAAATAAGTAAAACAAGAACTATGATAAAACTAAACAGTTATTAAATATATTGAAAACTTGTATTAGATAATAAGGAAATATTATTTTATGTACGATTTATTGTTGTCGTTTATGTTTTTAATTATTTTTGTAGAAATATTTTTGAGAAATTTTAATGCATTAAGTTTGTTACATTTTTTGTAATGTTTTTATTTTGAATAACAAGCTCCCGTTAGACAAATTACAAAAAAAGTAGTTTATCAGGACTTTTTGCAATGTTTTTTTTTGTAAAATGTAAATAAGAAGAAACGTTTTTTTTTTCAATAGTATAAGCATGCCGTATAATAATATTAATTGAATAATTTGCATAGAGCTGTTTTCGTGAAAAATCCCATCAAGGGGGCTCTATGTATACGAGTATATAGGTATATCACATATAGTTTTTATGATCTTGCTAACTAAAAAAACTTCTGGCTCTATTATATCATTACGTAGGGGCCTGATTTCTGTCACATATTTTGTGTTATGTTTATTTATTTATTTGAAACACACATTATTAAACAATAAAATGTAAGTTTGACGGCCTCCATGGTCGAGGGGTAAGGCTCTCGACTACGAATCCGAAGGTCGCGGGTTCAAATCCCGGCGTGCGCAAGTAAATTTTATTTAATTAATTTGTGTTGTTTAACAAATAATTAATTTAAAAATAATATATAACATATTTGCGCACGTTCCAGAGTGGAAGATACTCTCAGTATCGCCCTGGTGAAAGACCACCATTCAGAATTGAAACGTTGCTTGAAATGGCTTTTAGCCGTGTTTGGTGACCAGATCTGAATAGCCAGGTATTTCCCCACCTCCTCCTTCCCCTTCCCTTCTCCTTCCCCTCCCCAATACCTCCAGCCTCACAACATTCCCCAATTGGGAATGCCATAGTCTCACTGGCTCCAGACGGTTGGGAGCAGTTGGGACTCTTGTGCAGTATTCATGTAAAAAAAAAAAGAAAGCTTTGACTACCCAACTGGGAACATAATCGTTTTAGGACACTTAAATTAACAAGTTTAGTTCATATTAAGTGCCATTATACAAAAATAGAAGGGGAAAAAACTAGTATTGACATATTATGGTAATATAACAAATCTAGAAAAAAGTATAATAATTATGTATAAAGAGATGTGAAGAATAAATAGTACAGAAAAAAAAACAATTGTGTATACCAGATAATTTGAGTATAGTATAATAATTAATATGGAATAATAGTTAAGTTCAAAGAGATAAGAAAAAAAAAGTATACAGTAATTGTTTACATACCAGATAATTTGAGAATAGTATAATAGTACTTATGAAGAGATGACAAAAACAAATATTATAGAGTAAACAATAAATTATGTATATGTGTTTGATAGGTACTGGTTGGTGCTTTGAGGAAAAAAATGCGTTTAAAATTGAGTACTAAAAAAAAGATAATATTATTGAGTAATATTGATAAGATTGAGTTACGTATCACTCAGCTTTATGAGCCGACGAGGAAACTCAGGGATGCAGCCCGAAGAGGTCGCAGCAAATAGTTAATAACATATTAGTTAGGTTGTTAGTTATACTCGTATATAACGGAGTAAGCACCCGTTTCATTTTCACCAGTGTTCCAGAATTTCATATTTCGCTTAGAGGCATCAAATACAGCGTAGAATAATATTTGGGAATGCATCTCTAAACTTCGTATGCTGTAGAAAAAGAATCAGAACTATGTGGCCATCTAAGGCTGGCAGATAGGTATTAGGATGATCATGTCCATGCATCTATTCGGCTTTTGATGGAGTATGGAGTACGGAGTAGGGGTGACGGTGAATCTGAGAATGCGAGAGGGGAGATGCTCCCTTGTGCAGTTGTTACGAAACGAATTCGGCAACCCGTTATGAAAATGTGACTTGTTTTGGCAGGGTCAATGATTTCAACATAGCCCTACACGGCACCAATGTGGGGCACTCAACTTTGTTTTCGATTGAGGTATTTTTTTAAGCAAATAATATTATATTGACATAATATCGCATTCAAATCTGTCATCGGGAAAGGAATCTAGTTACAAGGTATCTATGGTACAGTACTTACCCACGTCATGGAGATATTTATATTGGTTAAATAATTTCGCTCGATAAAATATCTGGGTGATCCGAGAAATTGGGTTTATATAGCTTGGCATTTATTGTAGATTTTGGAACTACAAAATGACATTACCATGGCAACATTGTCCTTGGAATATATTTTTTACATTCAAAAGTTTTCACATAGGTACTTATTCATTTTTGACTGTTCGTTTTAAAGAAATAAGGCAAAACAATATAATTTTAATCATTGAAGAAGATAATATTAACACATCCTAAATGAACCACGAAACCGAAAAAACAACAGAAATTAAAAAGATTTCAGTCGCATCTGGGACTCGGACTTAAAATATTACAATGAGGTTTACAAACTTCAATAAGTTATAAAAAATAAATTGAATATAATTTTAATTTAACGTTTTTAAATTTTATGATTTCGATCTGTGAATTTAATTTTTTTAATTTAATGTTTATTTATCTAACATCTAATGCACGGCTATTTCAATGCACAAAATGTCAGAATACGAATAAATTCCTTGCAAAGCGTTAAATAATAAAAAAGTTTAAATAAAAATTATTTTAGAATATGATGTAGATGCATCTCTTTTCGGATTTGATTTTAGTTGGAGCCATCGCAGCGCCCACAATTTGTGTCTACTTTTAAATGTCAGACTATAAACACGATTTAATAGCAAATTCCTTGGTAAGTACTTAACTGTCTACAAGTTAATCATGCGACAAATAGCCAAAATATGATATCCAAATTGATACGCCAAAAATATTTTATGTGGATTTGTTTGATGTGTAATGGAGGTCAAAAGCTAACAAAAAGTTGTTTTTTTGGTATCAATTTTTAGAATAATATTTTAAAATATAACCACATAATGTGTATGTAAAACATATCCATGTTTAAAATATCTTTCGTTGTATGTTTAACAATTACATCCTTACCTATATCCAGAACAATACTGCTTATCCTATAATGTTGACATTTGCTATTTGCCACAGAAATTATTTAAGTGACATACTTTAAAAATTACGGTAAACGTGCGGCGTTCTAGACAGGAACTTGATGAATAATAAATAATATTAAAAAAATGCACGTTAAAATGTGTATTACTAGGTAGATCCAAAGAGTGGATAATAAGGAACTCCAGTGACAAATATTACGGCTTAAAAAAAATCATATACGGTAGATACGCAAACGTCGGTCCTGAAAACTTATACAAGTTTTATTGTGTAGTAGAATTTATAAATCGTTACTTAAGCAAATAAAAAAAAATCATCACATAAAAACACCCTGTTATGTTGATACCATTGCATACGGAACATCTGACGTCACGGTTCTTAGCTGCGTGTATTCTGGTTTTGGATTTATATGGGAATTTTGGTTTGTCGGTTTTGTTTTGTATTTTTTTATATGTATTATATAGTTTTGGCGAAATTTAAATTTAATTTGGGTGACTTTGCTTTATACTTGTTGTTCAATATTAAAAAAAAAATGTTATTACTGAAAGAAATAAGAATATTCATCGGGAAGCCAATTGTCAATACGGATATGTTAATGTTAAATACTTTTTTTTTTTTGAGTTAAAGTTTCTAAAAAGGTACATAATTTTATTGCTTATGATTTACCATGAATAGAATACCAAATTATGTACGATAAAGCTCATCCTTGTTTTGACATTTGACATTCTAACCTCAAAACCGACCGGCCATAGACTTGGAAAGTTTTGGCCGGCTTTGGAAAATTGAGAATTTGAAAATTATTGTAACTAAAAAAACTAACTTTTGAAAAAAGTACATATACTGGTATTTTATTTCGAACGTCATTATTGATTACAAAAAAGGACTGGAATTGCTTATTGATTGAATATACACCCCTAGCTTAGGTTTCTCCCGAAAAGCTGGGAAAAAACATGTTAGTCGGACATGGTGCAATTCGGTTGTCCTCCCCTGCCCTTCACGCAGACCACGCAGCTGCCTTATTGCTGACTGATGAGTACGAAGAGAAAAGAGAGGCTGACTTGGTAAAAAGCATGTGGCTCTCCGAAGTGTCTTGGCCGGAAGCATCTATCTGGATGCCTTTCCAGGAGACAAAAAGTCAAAATTGAAAACGAACCCTTCAGTCATTTATAAAGGATGATTGATTTTCATTTCACCATTGCTCGGAACATCGGGAGGCACTCGCATTTTATTTACATTTAAAGTTCTGCTTTTTCTAACCAGCACGAAAATGCAAAGGGACAATTTAAAGTATCTACGCACTTGGAATAGTAATTATTATATATTCTATATACTGCTTTAAGTAGGTACCAAAACCAAAGTAATGATTTGGTTTGTTGGGTAGGTACCTACCACCCAATAAAAGCAATATATAGCGGTTATCTTTGCAAAGGTCAGAGCTACGACTCTTTTCACAAAAACGGGGTAGATACTGGTACACAATAATAATAATAATTGGATGATTTGTATAGCGCCGTTTTTGTGGAAAAACACTTCAAGGGTACAAATCGTACAAATATTACTCGATATTCTCTATCTAATTATGCACAAACAGATAAAAAAAAACATACTTACCTTGCAGATCGCTTCAGTTTTATTAGAAAATTTAATGTTAGAGAAGACATGATTTTTACAGTTGCTATTTTATCCTTCTTTTCTAGTGATGTTACATCTATTAGAAGGTTGGTGGCACAAAAATAGTTGGAATTTATTTGAAATATTTATAATTTTTATGACTCGAGAATATTTATGAAATGGCCTTAGAAAGCTTGAGAAGTTTTTAATAGATATTTACAGTTTTTTTTTACACTTTTAGTTATTTACAGAGTTGCGGGCTGTGGACGCGTGGTATAGTATATCTAGTTATA
>JAHDVE020000405.1:0-39277 GCA_022606495.2 Halesus radiatus
CCTATATCTCCAGCCTCACAACATTTCCCTATTGGAGATGCCATAGTTTCACTGGCTCCAGACGGTTGGGAGCAGCTGAGACTCTTGTGCGGTATACATGTAAAAAAAAATATATATATTGACATGATGGGGTCATTGGGGTTCAGTAGAAACAGGTAACTTCGTCGAGTGTCAAGTATTTTATTAATTCACAATGTAAAATATATTCTTAACTGGTAGGTATTGTGGGTGTCACTTAATTACACGAACTGTTTTTACGGGTAATCTGCACACGGTCCAGTGGGGAGATTACCAGTCGTCTCGATGTTGGTGTTGAAAGCCTCGGAGAGCAGGTGGTACTTCCGGTAGGGGGAGGTTTTGGTGCTGGGCGGACACGCGTTTCGGCTTTCACTTGACGACCGGTTTCAGACGGTTCAAGAGGATGATCAGCAGGATGCCAGAGGCGCTCGACTGCTGTCCGGTGGTGATTCCTGCGGTGGTGGATATGTGCCTTGATGGGATTACGGCGCTGGAGGGCAGGAGGCGAAGGGCACTCGGCTGCACTCGAACGGTGGGCGTTGGGGGTTGGCGGTTCCTGCCGAGTTTTCCCGCAGCGTCTCAGGCTGGGGATGCAAGTGGCCTGCTGGCTTTGTAGGAGACGGGAGTCTCGACTACGACCACTGGCCGGACGGTCTCTACTGACTCGTCTCTGTCCACTACTGATCTTGCTTCGGCCAAAGTCCCCCTTTTTAATCACATCCGAACTATTCTTCGGGTTCCTTCGTGAACTACGAACTGTGGCTCGGTGGCTTTTAATTAGTTCGCCGTTAATCCCTTTAACTGCCTTTTTCTGGCGACTGCGAAATTCCCGGGATTTAAAGCCGGGCGTTTGTAAATTACCCTCAGGTAGACGGACCTCGGGTACCGTATTAGGGATTAGCATAAATCGGTGTTTCCCGCACTTATGGCTTGTATCAATCCACCCCGGTTTCTTGCGGTGAACCAGCGCTGCTTTTAATTTCCACCCCGGCTTCTTGATGTCTTTATAGAGTTCCTCGCTGGAACTTGGTGTTGTGTACTGTCGTATTTCCAATTTCTCTGATTTGCAGGATTCGATCGGCAATATCTCCGTCTGCTGTTTGTCGCTGGTTTCCATTATGATGCTGTTAGGTATTATTGTTTGCGGTACACCAGCCATTTTCACTTCTGCCGAGTGTACTATTTGGTATACCTCGGTAGGTTTCACTTCCATGGGGGACGCATCTTCTGCGTATTTGTTTTCAATGACGTCATGGGCCGGCGTCGCTACAGGCGAAGTTGATTGAGGCTCTATTTCTGATAATTCACTTTGGATAGGTGAATCTAACTCCGGTGAAGCGCCAACATTAGGAAATATGGCAGAGTCCTCGTTATTGGTTGTCTCCGCCGCCGTGTTTATCTCCAGTTGACAAGGCGGTGAGGTAGTTTCTTCTTCTTCGATGATTTGTGGTGTTGCCTCTGCGGTATGCAGAAATTTTTCTAACGGAAAATTGCACCACCAATTAACTATCTCCCGGAACCTTTTCCAATCAAGTGGTCCTTTGCTTTCGATTATTTGACCCCACGCTATAGAAAATGCTAAATTCACGCCACGAAATTGACTTATCGCTATGTCACACTTCTCGCCTTCTGGAACTTTCCATGTTTCGAAATATATCTCGCACTTATTTGAAAATATTTTCCAATCGTCAATATCTTGTCTCGCGAATTCCGCTGTTAGTGGTGGTCTGATATCTTCGCTTGATGAGGGCGCCACAAGGTTTTCAGCCGAACCTTGAAACAGCCTGTAATTATAATCGTTCAGGCGTGATGGTGAGTTCGCTTCTTCGTATCGGGGTTCCTCGTAATAGCACGAGCGATGATCGTCTCGATTATCTCCATCATCACACTCGCGATAATATGGTCGCTCTCTTGAAGGAGATCTATAGTGCTCCTTCTCTCTTGATGAACAATCCTCGCGTCCATATTGTGGTTCATCGTAATAGCGCGAGCGATGATCGTTCCTGTCAGATGGTTCTCGATAATCTCCATCATCATACTCGCGATAATATGATCTATCTCTTGAAGGAGATCTATAATGCTCCTTCTCTCTTGATGAATAATCCTCGCGTCCATATCGTGGTTCATCGTAATAGCGCGAGCGATGATCGTCCCTCTCAGATGGTTCTCGATAATCTCCATCTTCATACTCGCGATAATATGATCTCTCTCTTGAAGAAGATCTATAATGCTCCTTCTCTCTTGATGAATAATCCTCGCGTCCATATCGTGGCTCATTGTACTCACGATAATATGATCGCTCTCTTGAAGGCGATCCGTAATATTCCTTCTCTCCCGACGTATAATCCTCGCGTGCTGGCGACCTCCATTTATCATCATCCCTGCTGGAGCGTTGGCTTGTGCTTGACGGTGAGCGGCGGCGTGAACGATAACTAGGTCTGATATATGACTTAGAATCGTAGTTATAGTCCGAGATATGCTTCAATTTTGAAGGTGAGCGACGGCTTGAACTATGACTAGACCTGACATGCGGTTTAGCATCGTTATTGTTGTTGGAGAAATAGCTCTGCCAGAGATGGCTGGTTTTAGTCCTCGGCGGAGACCAAGCATCGAAATATCGGTCTATTTTTCTTCTGGGCGAGACGCGCTTAGGCGACGTGTAATGTTTTCTCGCTCTAGAACGCTGGCTTGTGGGGGCGACATGGTTCGTATGTCGGCTGCTTTGTTTACCTGAGGCCGAGGGTTTGTTCCGGCTCTTGTAAACGGTACGGCTCGAGTCACTTTCACTTTTACGCGGCATTTTTATGATCACTGAAATTTAAATTTTGAGTCTGAAATTACACTGCACTTTTGAATTTACTGAACCCGATCTCAGGGTGTGGGTACGAATTCAAATCTGTCCCATAGGGCAGTTTTTTCAAACACGAAATGAATCCACGTTGGGCGCCAATTGACATGATGGGGTCATTGGGGTTCAGTAGAAACAGGTAACTTCGTTGAGTGTCAAGTATTTTATTAATTCACAATATAAAATACATTCTTAACTACTTAACACTGGTAGGTATTGTGGGTGTCACTTAATTACACGAACTGTTTTTACGGGTAATCTGCACACGGTCCAGTGGGAAGATTACCAGTCGTCTCGATGTTGGTGTTGAAAGCCTCGGAGAGCAGGTGGTACTTCCGGTAGGGGGAGGTTTTGGTGCTGGGCGGACACGCGTTTCGGCTTTCCCTTGACGACCGGTTTCAGACGGTTCAAAAGGATGATCAGCAGGATGCCAGAGGCGCTCGACTGCTGTCCGGTGATGATTCCTGCGGTGGTGGATATGTGCCTTGATGGGATCACGGCGCTGGAGGGCAGGAGGTGAAGGGCACTCGACTGCACTCGAACGGTGGGCGTTGGGGTTCGGCGGTTCCTGCCGAGTTTTCCCGCAGCGTCTCAGGCTGGGGATGCAAGTGGCCTGCTTGCTTTGTAGGAGACGGGAGTCTCGACTACGACCACTAGCCGGACGGTCTCTACCGACTCGTCTCTGTCCACTACTGATCTTGCTTCGGCCAAAGTCCCCCTTTTTAATCACATCCGAACTATTCTTCGGGTTCCTTCGTGAACTACGAACTGTGGCTCGGTGGCTTTTAATTGGTTCGCTGTTAATCCCCGTAACTGCCTTTTTCTGGCGACTGCGAAATTCCCGGGATTTAAAGCCGGGCGTTTGTAAATTACCCTCAGGTAGACGGACCTCGGGTACCGTATTAGGGATTAGCATAAATCGGTGTTTCCCGCACTTATGGCTTGTATCAATATATTATTCCAATCTTATATATTATTCGTGTTTTACATATTATTCCTATCTTACATAGTATTCTTATCTTATATATTATTCCTATCTTACATATTATTCCTGTGTTACATATTATTCATATCTTACATAGTATTCTTATCTTATATATTATTCCTATCTTACATATTATTCCTGTGTTACATATTATTCCTATCTCACATAGTATTCTTATCTTATATATTATTCCAATCTTAGATATTATTCCTGTGTTACATATTATTCATATCTTACATACTATTCCTATCTTACATATGATTCCTGTGTTACATTTTATTCTTATCTTATATATTATTCCTATCTTATATAGTATTCCTATCTTATATATTATTCCTATCTTACATATTATTCGTGTGTTACATATTATTCCTATCTTACATATTATTCTTATCTTATATATTATTCCTATCTTACATATTATTCGTGTGTTACATATTATTCCTATCTTACATATTATTCGTGTGTTACATATTATTCCTATCTTACATAGTATTCTTATCTTATGTATTATTCCTATCTTACATATTATTCCTGTGTTACATATTATTCATATCTTAAATACTATTCCTATCTTACATATGATTCCTGTGTTACATATTATTCTTATCTTATATATTATTCCTATCTTATATATTATACATAATATACAATTTAAAACACGAACATGTCAACATAATACCAATGAATAAAAAAGAAGATCGATTAAGTAATTACACCCTAATTTTCTTACTATAAATATATAAAATATAATATCCTACCAATTAAAAAAATATATGTATATTAAAAATGCTAGTAAATTCTTGTAAATTCTTCTCAAATTGTTAATTTCTTTTTCTCGGTGATTAATAATTTTGGATATTTCAACTTTTTTTAGAAGTTAAATTACTCTTGAATTTGTAGAAAAATATCAGTGATAAGAAAATAATCGTTACAATTTAAAGACTTTTCAATAAGGCAGCAAATAAATCACATTCATCCACCAACGGAAGAAAACTATAAAACTCCAGAAGTTGCTTTCTTGATGAGGGGGTTACTGTGTTGTACTTGCAAGGAAATTATTACCACTGAAAATGTTGCATTACTCCTAGCTTTCGTAATATTGTATAGAGAAATAATAAAAAGGTATATATGTATATCGTAATACGATATAAACTTTTTTTTTAATTTAATTTCAGGTGACTCAAAATAATATACTCATAATAATAATAATAATATTAATAACATAATATGAGATAATTGAACTAGAGACAATGTAAAGAGATACCATATACTCGTATATACAGAAAACAATACCGAGGAAACAGGATTATCGTCGGTACTAGATGGGATATTTCTTTACAACCTAGGTTCTCGGAAAAATGTTCATTTCTTTCTCGTAAATGATGATTAAAAAACTGTAATTTTATTATTCTTTTTTGTTTATCAAATGACAATTCTCACGTAAATTCGGAATGCAATTTCCAATTAAGACAATTATACTTAACTGCCCACATTGTAAAACTATCTGGGCTAGCGGTAAGAGAAAATAAGATAAGAACTATTTCGTTAAATCCAAACACTTTTTTTTTGTAAATATCCAAATTAGTTACTCATACTCTACGCATGTGTTTGTGACTTCATCATTGCAGACCACTTTGCAACAGCTGTGAATATTCCGTACTATAAAACTAATAAACGGCCTACAAATAAAGGGCGGAAAGTCTCAATTTTATCTCAAAAACGAATAGATTTTTCAATTAGAAATTATAACTGGAATGCTTTGCTTCAGACAAATGATTGTAATAATTTATATAGTCAAATAAAAAGCAAGTTTAACGAAGTATATGAAAATAGTAAAATATTTATAGATGCAAAACCCAATGCAAGACCTTGGATTATAAAAGAATGGATGACAGAAGATATTCTATCACACATTAAAAAACGAGATTCTTTATTTAAGCGGTGGAAAAGCTCCCCAACAAATGCAATTTATGAAAAACAATACAAATCTTTTCGTAATTTTGTTACTAAATTAATAATAAAAAGTAAAACAACCTTTTTCAATGATAAATTTAAGAATAATTTTTCAGATATCAAAAAACATGGGATGAAATAAACAAAATTCTAGGACGTAGGACAAAGAGTAACTGTGACGATGTAATTAGTAGGTTTATGTTAAAAAATCAATCTGCGGAAAATGTTACAAACCAATTTGTTAATTATTTTTCAGATAACATAGCCTCAATGTTTCATAAATGTGATTTTAAGGCGTCAAATATTGTCCCGATAGAGTCACCGCTAAGTTTGTATATTCCACGAGCATCACTTGCAGACATACTGAGTATAGTCAAACTTCTCAAAAATTCAAAGTCCCCTGGCATAGACAATATCCGAATGTTTGACATAAAAAGACACATAGATATTTTGGGTCCTATATTAACCCATCTGATCAACACAATTTTAACATAAGCTGTGATACCAGATGAACTCAAATGTAGTATTATCAGACCTATTTACAAAAATGGGAAACATACTGATATAGGAAACTATAGACCGATTAGTATATTACCCGTTCTAGAAAAGATTCTTGAAAAATACATATCTTTAAAACTAACCAAATACTTAGAGTGCTTTTCTTTAATAGATCCTAATCAATTTGGTTTTAAAAAAAAAAAAGTACTGAAATGTTACTTCAGGATTTCTCTAACTATATAAATAATCAACTGAATAATAAAAGACATGTTTTGGTACTGTTTATAGACAATTCAAAGGCATTTGATACTATAGACCCGATGAAATTGTTAAATATTTTGGAGGCAATAGGGGTAAGAGGAAACTTTCTCAAACTATTTAAAAACTTCCTAACCAACCGCCAAATCCAGGTAAAAATATCAGACAAATTTAGTAAAAGAAGAAATGTCAAAACAGGAGTTCCACAAGGGTCAATTTTAGGTCCAACGCTCTATATTATCTTCGTATCAGTTATGAACAAAATATTCTCGTTTGTTAAACATTATGTATACGCTGATGATACAGCACTTATAATATCCCATGAAAATTTGGATACTGCAATAAAATTGTTACAGGTAGACTTTATTTCTTTATTAAAATGGTCACATGACTCTGGTCTAATAATCAATGCTAAAAAACTAAATTGATGCATATAAGATCCCCGCATGCAAGGTACAGCGAGGCACCTGTAATCATATCCCATTCATTTAATTGCATTCACAATAATACCAAACAGCCCTGCGCGTGTGCAAGTATCGAATTAGTCAACCAGTACGTGTATCTAGGTGTTACGGTGGATTGTAATATGAAATGGGACGTACAAATTTTCAACCTCTGTAAGCGACTTCGAGCCATTGTAGGAAGACTCCACAAGATAAAATTATACGTGCCTATAAAAACTATGAAACTAATTTATTTGTCTCTAGCAGAATCGACTATAAGGTATGATATAACTTCTTGGGGACACTCCTGTAAGACCAACATAAAACATTTACAGCTGATTCAAAATGCCATGGTAAAATTGCTAGTAAATAAAACAGTTTTTAAGCAAAGGCGAGACATTGATATCATATACAAATCAATTAATGTATTACCTGTTCGTGGTCTTTTGTGGCATAAAATTCTATTGCAACATATATCTGAAAGTCCGTATAAGGCAGTGGTGGATCATGTACACAATACACGTTTCACACAAAATATAGGAATGATAGTGCCAATATTTCAAAATAAATATGGTCAACGAACCCTTGAATACATTGTACCATTTATATTTAACAAATTACCGTACAAATTTAAAAAAAATTGTCCTATGATGAAATTCTCACTGATGTTAAAGTGTTGGCTTTTGGAAAGTAACCTTGTGTATTGATGGTAACAAATATGACAGTCTCCTTGGTTGTATAGCTCCTATATATCTGGTGTATTTACTGTTACGGTGTTACTATTATATTTAAGTCTATCCTCATTGTAACCAACCTGTACTGCTGTTTTATGTGTATATGTATATATTTTTAAAAATTTTATTTCTTAATCTATTAATACTTACAGATGCTTTGATATTTCTGATATTTACGTAATAGTTATATTTTTGTAATATTAATGTTTTTATAATGTTGATATTTTTAAAAGTATTGATGTTTTATAATATTGATATTTTTATAATATTGATACTTTTATAATATTGGTACTTTTATAATTTTGATATTTTTTATGATATTGACATTTATATAATATTATTTAAATCGGTGTTATAAAATTGGACTCTAGTATCTCAATAACAAATCTGTAATGCTTTTACCATTATTTTTTCTCTTTAATTTTTTTTTCTCAACTTATGTACAGCACAAGATGCATGCGCCTAAATATAATAATTTTTGCCCTACATTTGTATGATTATTGTAATTTATTGTTGTATTATATTATATTGTTGAAATAAACTCCTGCTGACAAGCTACTTGCAGTGGCTTAGCGGGTATAAGTTCCCACTGTATATAATTAATATTATACAATAAAAAAAAGTTACAATAGCGGCAAAGATTAATTTGTATTTTTCAAGATTCCGTAGAGTGTTTAACCACAAATAATAGTACTTATCTCTGCAAGGAGTCAAATTTAAAACTAGCTGAAGAATGATTTTTTTAATCTATTAATTTTATGACAAAAATCTCTAAAGCATCCATGATATGCATACAAATGCTGCACATTGGAGATTATTTTCCGACCGCCACAATACGGGCACGTGCTTGCAAAACACTAAAAAACCTATAAAAAACTATTTTATTCTGTTCACATTTGATCGTCATCAGAGTAAAGGCTCTGATGATTGTAACTTTATTATAAAATGATAACTTTTAGAGAATCTTCATCACATAATAAGTGGAATAATTTTTGTAGACATTATAATAAAAGAAATACTACACTACACTAACCTAACATAAACTGAAATTTGATTAAACTGATACAGTTCTGTTGTACGATTGTTTCTTACCTAGGTAAGAGTTATAACATAACATTATATCAGTCCTGTTATCTCTGGATGGGTAATTAGAATCAATGGTGGTGGGCATATTTCCCAATTCGTGATAATTAACAACAACATTCCATTCACCTATCGTGTCACAGAATGGTGTGAAGAGAATGTTATATCAGTCCTGTTATCTCTGGATGGGTAATTAGAATCAATGATGGTGGGCATATTTCCCAATTGGGAATAATTAACAACAACATTCCATTCACCTATTGTGTCACAGAATGGTGTGTAGAGAATATTATATCAGTCCTGTTATCTCTGGATGGGTAATTAGAATCAATGGTGGTGGGCATATTTCCCAATTGGGAATAATTAACAACAACATTCCATTCACCTATCGTGTCACAGAATGGTGTGTAGAGAATATTATATCAGTCCTGTTATCTCTGGATGGGTAATTAGAATCAATGGTGGTGGGCATATTTCCCAATTCGTAATAATTAACAACAACATTCCATTCACCTATCGTGTCACAGAATGGTGTGTAGAGAATATTATATCAGTCCTGTTATCTCTGGATGGGTAATTAGAATCGATGGTGGTGGGCATATTTCCCAATTCGTTATAATTAACAACAACATTTCATTCACCTATCGTGTCACGGAATGGTGTGTAGAGAATATTATATCAGTCCTGTTATCTCTGGATGGGTAATTAGAATCAATGGTGGTGGGCATATTTCCCAATTGGGAATAATTAACAACAACATTCCATTCACCTATCGTGTCACAGAATGGTGTGTAGAGAATATTATATCAGTCCTGTTATCTCTGGATGGGTAATTAGAATCAATGGTGGTGGGCATATTTCCCAATTCGTAATAATTAACAACAACATTCCATTCACCTATCGTGTCACAGAATGGTGTGTAGAGAATATTATATCAGTCCTGTTATCTCTGGATGGGTAATTAGAATCAATGGTGGTGGGCATATTTCCTAATTGGGAATAATTAACAACAACATTCCATTCACCTATCGTGTCACAGAATGGTGTGTAGAGAATATTATATCAGTCCTGTTATCTCTGGATGGGTAATTAGAATCGATGGTGGTGGGCATATTTCCCAATTCGTAATAATTAACAACAACATTCCATTCACCTATCGTGTCACGGAATGGTGTGTAGAGAATATTATATCAGTCCTGTTATCTCTGGATGGGTAATTAGAATCAATGGTGGTGGGCATTTTCCAATTGGGAATAATTAACAACAACATTCCATTCACCTATCGTGTCACAGAATGGTGTGTAAAGAATATTATATCGATGCCTACCGAACAGTGACGTGTAGTCTACAAAGACTGAAATGCTGTGCCTACCCTAAGAAAAACGAAACGTAAAAATAAAATAAAATATTATGGAAAAATACGTCAAACGTATGTTTTTTCGTGAATTTGGTAAGGAACTTCTACTCTCATTTATTCGGCTGGCCACGACAATCAGAGAAGATAATAATGAAATAGTTATTTTTAAGCCTACCGCCTATCCTTGGTCATACAACAATGCACCACATTGCGTATCAAGTATCTAGAACAATCTATCAATTTTATTAAAATGGCAAATGCCGTCCTTGAGATTTTACAAAAAAAGATGTGCATGTTTAGGCAGGTAGATGCTTTGGGAAATTATTACTGAATTAATGGACAAAATATCTTATAATTATTAATAGAAATTAGAACCATTACTGAACACAAAGGATTTATATTTTTTAACTGACTTAAACTTCTGCGTAACTTTGTGATGTGGCATTATTATCTTAAAATAACAAACGATTTAGTTCAAATGCAAATGAATCGATCAGTGATAAGTTTAAGCCCTAATCAGATTAGATGGTGAAACAAATAAAAATAAAATTTCATTTGATGACGAAATTCATTTTTATCAGTTCATTCGATTCAATTCCACGGAGTACCAATGATTTAAAAAAATAAAAGTTGAACTTAATCAAATGTAATAATGTTTTTGGGTTCTGGTATTTTAGGTTTTATTTATTTTTATTTTATTATTGTTATAATTATTTCAAAGCCATTTTCAAACTTGAATATACTTAGATGAATTAAAAAGTGAATATACGTTCGTGAGACTGTACTGAGTCCAGTAGAGACACTTATTATTAGACTTATTGCCTTTAGTATCGCACGCACATTCGTTTGTCAAACAAGCTATCACTAGCTACTACAAACACGTCCCTCTAGGCTCTTTTCCATGAAAAAATGCCTTCCTGTGCTTTTGAGCGGCGCAAAAATTATTCGCGAGCAAAAAACAAATCTCATGGATATTGTTTTCTTTCTATTCGTAAATCACTTATTATTTTAATAAATATAATTATTCACAAGGCTTTTAGCTACCGAAAACGATACATTTCATAATAAAATATAGTGTATTCTACTACGCTGCTGTCACGGTTTTTTTTCATCAAGAAGTAGAGGAAGAAGGGGCTTAACCGGATATTTTAAAAAATTGACTACAAATAATTCATTTAATAAATGTTGTATGTTTATTTGCACTAGATTCAGCCGGATCTGTTTTATTAACCGACTTCTACAAAAGAAGAAAGTTTTCAATTCAACCCGTTTTTTGTTTTTTTGTTTAATTAATGTGTAGCGTGTGTAATTTGTTACTGTATTTGGTTTTACCAGACAATCTCTTCTACAGCTAATCAGGTGGCGCGATGTTTGATGCGCCATGAAGAAGCGCGTGCGGTTTAGTATTGCTATTTCATGTCTGCATACGTCTTCGCAGAATTGCTAATCTTTTCTCAAGCGTTCGTAGCTTTAAAAGTGAAAACAGGAACTTGCAATATTTTCTGTTCGATTAGTGTGAATATAACGTGTCTTATATTTTTATAACGCCAATGATAATACCAATGATTTCAGTTTTGTCATTTAATGTTTGTCATATAATAATTTTATTCACAATGCGTGAACTTGTTTTGTACGTTTATACCATGGTTTAAAAGCAGGAAGTATTATCACTGGCCTCGCTGCCCGGCTTCGACTAAATAGACCTGTATTATTCTTGTAGATAGATATCTTTATTTAATAATCGAAGAATTAATTAAAGTTTGTATTTGAAACAAGTTGATTAGAGAAATAATCACACTTTGGAAAATGATTTAATGGAGAGCACGAACGGCCGAGAAGCGGTAGATTCGGATTCAAGTAATGGATGCACCTAAAATCTTTTTTGTTTTCTGTGGGTAATTTTTTTTTTTTTAAATTTTTTATTAATATTGTTTCAAAATTACCATTATAATAGGGAGCAAAGCCATAATTACTGTACGACATTCTCTTTCGCTCTTGACTCCGAGCGGTACCAACGTTTGACTGTACGACATTCTCTTTCGTTCTTGACTCCGAGCGGTACCAACATTTGACTGTACGACATTCTCTTTCGTTCTTGACTCCGAGCGGTACCCACATTTGACTGTACGACATTCTCTTTCGTTCTTGACTCCGAGCGATACCCACATTTGACTGTACGACATTCTCTTTCGTTCTTGACTCCGAGCGGTACCAACATTTGACTGTACGACATTCAATTTCGTTCTTGTCTCCGAGCGGTACCAACATTTGACTGTACGACATTCAATTTCGTTCTTGTCTCCGAGCGGTAACTACATTTGACTGTACGACATTCTCTTTCGTTCTTGACTCCGAGCGGTACCCACATTTGACTGTACGACATTCTCTTTCGTTCTTGACTCCGAGCGATACCCACATTTGACTGTACGACATTCTCTTTCGTTCTTGACTCCGAGCGGTACCAACATTTGACTGTACGACATTCAATTTCGTTCTTGTCTCCGAGCGGTACCAACATTTGACTGTACGACATTCAATTTCATTTTTGTCTCCGAGCGGTACCTACATTTGAATCGAGTTGTATATAATATGTGACAGGGTTGTTTTCTTTCTTTTTTCCTTGAATTATATATGAGGGAGGCATCTAGTAGCTGGATCTATATCATATTAGGCTTACCATAATTATGAAGCTCTAAACCGGGACAGGAGGGACAGATAGGAAAAAAAAACAAATAAATCGAATGCTGAAAGTTGATTATTTAAAGTTAAGAAATTAGTTATTGTGCCAATTGTACTTTTCTCTGAAGTGAATGGTTTTTAGTATTCTGTCATTTTTTTCATAAGTCACTGCATGTAATGCCAAAATTTAACTTACAGTATAGTAACGCTCGTACCGCGGTCATCCGACCAAATGTGGTTCATTATTGAGAAAACACGCTCCAAAGGTGCTGAAGTCCCGGGTAGGCACAAAATATATTGTATAATTTTAATCAGATTAGGTGCATCAATGTGTTGCTCGTGAAAATGTTTGAATAATTGGACCCATTTATCCACGTAATCAGTTTGGGTCGTCGTTAAACTCCATTCCTAATTTTTTTGATGCAAAAAAGGTTTTTGCGAGTGACAGCCCATCAAAAAGACTATCAGTATTAATTTGCTGTCGATCATCTGATTGGTGTATTTCGTTTATAGCGTCTGCAGTTCTCTCTATTTCTTCCCATTTTAGTACATGATGTAGTTCAATCCATGTAAAAATTTCGGCGCTACCGAAACTGCTTTCCCATAATTCTATGTAAGAAATGCACCGTCTGTAAAATCCAGCTACTTCTATCATAAATCTACTGACATAATCCTGGCTGTCAAGTTTTCTCAGTAATTGTTTCTCTCCATGCGGCACAAATTTACTATTCATTATTTCCTGCAAGTTACATACATTTCAGTCATTTTAGTTCCAAAAAAATGTCCGTTGCGCTTGCTTTACTTTTTTTCCATAAATAGCAGTCTTTTTAAAATTATTTAGTTGTCCATGTAGAAACCAAAAATATATCTCGCCTACGTCATTCTCAAAAAAGCCTCGCATTGCACGTGGACAATATTCTTGAGAAAGAAAATATGCCTTCGAATATATTTAAAATTATTTCGACTGCCGGCAACAGAGAAAGAAATCTGGTGCTTCCATGCTTTACTAGTTTGTTTTATATTCCACATCCACGAATTCACAGAACTCCTTCAATCGAGTCACTCGAACGGTGTAAATGTGACAATATTTATATAGTTTCACAACTAGAGCTTCCATATTTTCACATTAGGCAAACCATCCACGGCATTTTCAAGTGTATTGTGCGTAAACATTATTTTGTCCTCTTCTATTTACACCTCCAAAATTGGTGTTACAATTGTCACCACAAAATGCAGTTAGTTTTCTGTCAATCTCGTGACGTTGCAATGTTAAAATTATTTTTTTAGCCAATATTTCAGATGTCTCACCATGAACAGATTCAAAATCCAGCAGTTTTACATTTCTCATGGCATGCATTACTGTGTGGTAAGCAAAAGTGGCCTCTTTGGGCGCAATAATTAAATCATCTTGAATTGGATCATCATTTTTAAAGAATGTTTTAGTGCTTGCAGTCGCCGTCATACCAGCCTTGTGCTTCGCACACTTCAAGTGATCCTTAATATCCTCTCGCCCACCGTGTGCAATAGAAAACTCTGAGAAACATTGCTGGCATTTCACTCTGCTATCTTCACCACAAAGCTTTTTTTTATAAATGGGTAGTCTTTTTGCAGATCACCCGTAAATTTGCAATTTCTTTTCGGCATTTTAAAACTTTTGGGTTCAAATAACTAAACTAACTATGGCAAATGAATTACACGTTGCTCTATCATTGCAAATATAAATGAAACGTTCTTACACTGCACGTGGTAAGCGTAAACTATCGCTCATTCGGTCCGCGAAAGAAAGAGTGAGAGCGGCACCCGCCCGCGCCGTGCGCCCCCGTTTGCTCGAGTCGCCAGCCACTGACACAGCGCCATAGAATAGATAAATAGACAGCGCTCGCGCAAACCGGGACAAAATCTAAACCGGCCGGGACTCCAGGACCCCCGTGTCTGAAACCGGGACAATCCCGGTCAAACCGGGACGTATGGTAAGCGTATCTATATCCCAGGAAAACTAACAGAACTTAGGAGGGAAAGAATTAGAGACGGCAAACGATGCCCTGATGTATTAATGAACTAATCAGGAAGCAACACGCACATGGGATCTCCACAAAAGTTGTGTTATGTATATGGATAATTATTATTGTATTTCTCTGCATTGCTTCATAAAAACTATTGGATGTTTTTTTAATAAAAATTGACATAGTTTTGATAATCATCAAAGTATATATATATATATATGCATTAAAAAACAAGCACGAAACAAACGATATTAAAGCAATCGAGATTGGAAATCTGGACCGAAATTCCTTTCTCACCGGGTGGCTGCCCTAACCATTGAGCTATCGCGGCATCCGTCAGATTTGGGAGTGGTCTTTCTTCAATACTTATGAGGTATGCTTTTTAAATGTTAATTTTGCAGAAGAGTCCTAACTACTCCCAACCATCTGAAGCCGGTGAGACTATAAAATCGTGTTGTGAGATTTAAAAGAATGGGGAAGAGAATGATATGGGAAAGAGGAAGGTCACCAAATACGACTTATAACATTTTAACAACATTTCTATTATGAGTGGTGGTCTTTCACTAGGAGTTGCTGAGAGTAGGTACCAAACGCTGTGAATGAATATCTTGTTATTTCAGTTATTGGGATGTGGGATGGTCCGGAGAACAAGAAGAGTCCTCCAGGCGGGCGGTGTTTGTTTGTTTTGTTTATAAATTTACAGTTTTATTCAGAGCTTTATGAAATTTTGCACACTTGATCTTCGAAACAAGAGGAATGTCACTGTCGACGTGGGATTTCGAAAAACCATCCCCATTCCCCTTTCCCATTCCTTAAAGCAGAATTTTGTTATTTCTTGGCGAAATTGACGTTCAAAATAAGAGGAAGTGGTAACACATCAAAGGTAGAGGTAGTGGTAACACATCAACAAACTCAAAACTTTACTCCAAACCATTCATAACCCCGGGCAACGGCGAGTACTTCAGCTAGTAGTAGTAAATAAAAATCATTGTACGCACATATCAAAAAGTAATTTACAGTAAAACATGTACAACCAGGAACTGATGAAAAAGTTTTTTTTTTATCGAAAATGTTTCTTCATACCGTTGTTTAAAAACTCTTATATGGGTTAAAAAAAATTTAATGATCACTCCGTGTAGATTGTATAGAATGTCTAAGTTCCTGCCTAACAGATTAAAAATATAAGCCATGGTAATTGTTTTTTTGTCACTTATTACCAAGACTTTAGAGATTCTCGAAATGCTTTGATAAAGCCTTAAAACTGTAATTCCATCAGGCGGAGGTATACATAAACAAATTAAAACCATACTCTTTCTAAATAATCTTCATATAACGTGATTTAACTATTAGTTAGTATTTCGTATTACGTACATTCAAAATCCGTTTTTTTTATAGTACGATCACGTAAATAAAACATTTCGTCAGTTGAACAATATCTTTTGTTGTATTTCAATAATTCTCATTTTGAAATCAATTCATAATTGTTGGCATGCTAACTGAACCACTTCTGCCGGTAACATTTTAAATACGAGAAATTTTAAAAGGTTGATCTCAGTGTTTTTCGTGTCGATTAATTAGAAATCTATCCATTCTTTGGAAAAGGACGCCCAATCAAAATTAACTGTTAAAAGAAAACGTAATTCAGTATTTTAATGTAAAACATGCTAAGCTTATAAAACTCTCATTTAAGCGACCCTTGAAAAGATATTCCTTCAAAGCCGCTCTGACCTTTTGCGATGTCGTAGCGTAAGTAAATGGGTTCCTAAGATACTTAAAAGATCCGTAGGTCTCACAATAAAAATATCAGATATACAAAAACTCTCTTCTCGACGCTCATAAAAAAATGCTTATGTTTTCAGTACCTAACTATATTATTCATAACTGTTCCGACAAATAATAACTTAAGTTGCGTAAAGTTTTTTGCGCTTAAAAGGTCCGTGCAGTAAACATAATATAATTTGTCAATTTATTTTAAGGAGAAATAAAAAAAAATCTGCCTATGATAATTTTTTTTATACCATTCTTACGTTTTGTAGAATATTTAGACAAATTATGTCTACATTTTATTGGTGAAAATTGCTTTGACTTGTCAAATATTTATTAATTGATAAACTAAAGTTCTTAAAAACTTAAGACAAGATTTTTGTGCATAGCGCACAGGGTAACAATTATTTTTATAAACAATAATTATTAGCCTGAAACACTCATCCAAATTGAAAAAAAAAAACCTTTCCGAGCAAAGATAAATGTCGCCGACAGGACTCGAACCTGCACCCTTCTGATGTCCGCTCAAAGCAATTTTCAGCAAAAAAATGTAGACATAATTTGTCTCGACGCCATCTATTTGAGGGATTTAGCCGTTACAAGCCTTTCTCATACTAATAAAGTTGGTTGTTTACAGGTGAAAATATAATAAAAACAGTAATTGTTGAATGAAACACTAGTATATATTGATTAACTTGGCGGGTTTGCGATAAGCCGACGTAGCTCAACGGTAGAGCATCTGACCGGACATCAGAAGGGTGCAGGTTCGAGTCCTGTCGGTGACATTTATCTTTGCTCGGAAAGGTTTTTTTCAATTTGGATGAGTGTTTCAGGCTAATAATTATTGTTTCTAGAAATAATTGTTAAATTAAATACGACCAATTTACGTTGGAAAACAAATTATAATATTATGTCACAATTTAGAATAAACTAGGGGTATAAATAATCTAATGAAAAGTACAAATAACAAAAGAGCAAGAAAATATTCACCAAATAACCTAACTAAAATATAATTAGAAAATAACAGGTATGTTATATGAATGCAATTTAAAACTATGATTTATGAATATGTTGGATAGTATATAAACAACTTTGTATAAGCTTAAGGGTGTAAATAATCAAATATTAAGTAGGTATAAATAACAAAGAGCAATAAAATATTTTATCACATTGTGTATATGATATTCACTAGATACTAAAGGCATTGAATAACAAGGATACACGTGGGGAGTAAACCGCAACGGATATAAAGGGTCAAAAGAAAAGAAAACTGTATGATGTTGACAAGCTTAAAAGGCCATAAAATGGAAAGCATCTAACAATCTGTTTAAAAGGCAGCGAGGTCAATCTTTTTTCGATTTTCAAAAAAAAAATTACAAAAAAGGGAACATGCTTTGTTGTAAAATACCGTCATTTATGCTGAAAAATAACACAATTTTTCCCAAAAATGAATCGAATTTCGCCAAAAGTAATGCAAAATTCTCAGGTCCCTGCTCATTAGATAAGCCGAATGTGATACCACTGAGCCTTATTTTAGTATAAAATATCTTATTCAAATCTTTAGCAACAGAAGAAGTACCTAAATAGTTGGAATAAAAATTCAAGCCTCACTGAAGCAGTCGAGAGATGTTAAGTTAAGATCGTAACTGAATCCTCTACTTCTACAGGCGGCTATGTTGCTAGGGGCCGGGCGCCTTTATTCGAGCTAGATTAAATTCTCGAAAATCGTCATGCAATTCAAAGCGAAATTTCCGCCCCATCTAATACGTAAATTGGATAAACAAAATTTTCCCGTACGCTCTGTTATTAAAATGTTTGCATGTGGGCAACAGTAACTACTTTACTATCAAATAAGAATATTGGTGTAACTTGAAATGTTTATAGAAACCAGTGCATAATACAAAAAATATTTAAAGTTTTTTTTTTCACAGACACTAAAAGACGAACCACAATTTATTCTTTTTTAGATATTTTTATGTAAGTGTGGAAGGACCCGAGTAATAAACATTATAAAATCGGGCGAAAGGCACTTCACTCTGCGTTCCTACAGATCTCGAATCCAGTTCATGAGTATTAATAAAAGAGAGTAGGGGAGACCAGGGCAAAAAAAAAAAAAACAAATAATTATGTTCATAAGAACACTTATTGGATAATTATTATACGTATTAAAAAAAATCAGATAAGTAAAAGAAAAAAAGTAGAACGGTTTAAAAAAGCATGCTTTTGCCCATTCTGCCCCTGTGCCGGAGGACATAGGGCATAGACGGGTTAAATAAGAAGATTCCTTGTCGTTATCATCACCTCCAGTACAAGAACAAATCGTCCATTTTCGACGAGTTTCAATCACTAAATTACACTGTAGCTCGGGAGAAATCAACCTACAAATATGCGATGAAATGGTATCAAAACACCAAAAAACGCGTTTCGTAAATTTAAGCCGCAGAAATATTCGCTCGCATTAACACAACTGATGTCCACGGACGCTGGAGGGGTAATGGACGCGGGGGGATACATCCAAACATGACGGAATACGCTAGTAGCCTAAAAAGTGGAAGCCCGTTGTACCCCGGGTGCCCGTTATGCCTTGGACTCCCCTATAATACATGAAACTTTAACATATCCATTAATCTGGTTTCTTCAGGTGAACAAACAACTGGGCAGATGGAAACGTCGCTAATTCCATGTTCAGCTGTTTCTTTCGTTTCTTCCCCTATTGGCCACCTGCATAGAAAATTGTGTAACTAACTAACTAACCATGGCACCGTTTCTCCGCAGGGGTAGGCAGAGAGGACGGACCGCCAAAAAATTCAACCTTGGCATACACTCCTTGCTTCATTCACTTTCATACAACGTCTCATACATTATCTTCTATTATTCCGACTTCTAACATGGCCCGACTCAAGTATTTGATTCACTTGATCGTGCAATGTCTTCCTCGGACATCCCTAGCTTTTCTTCCATTCACATTCGCGTCATATATTCTCCTTACACTCCTCTCTTCGTTCATTCGCTCTACATGCCCAAACTATCTAAGCGTCCTTTTCTTAATCTTGCTCACTACGCTTACATCAGCCTTGCATTCTTTACGAATCTCAACATTTTTCACATGATTATACATGGTTTTACACACATTCGTCTCAGAGATCTCATTTCTACAGCATCCAGTCTTCTGTTTATATTATATTTTACTTCTAAACATTTTAGTAGTAGGAAAATATGTTATTATTTTAACCGATTTTATATTTGTATCCTAAAATAAATCAACGATATTTATAAGTATTTTACACTGTACCCATTGATTAATGACTGCCTACTCTTCCAGCACCACCAGTCCGACGACAAGAGGGTGACCTTGAAGGCTGTCACACTGAAATCCACTGGCGTGTACCGCTGCGAGGTCTCCGCCGAAGCTCCCAGCTTTGCCTCGGCCCACGGAGAGGGGCGCATGGAAGTTGTTTGTAAGTCTCTTCTTAAGAAAATAAGTTCTAATTTTAACCGTTTACTCAGTTCCCGGCCATCAAATCAAATTAGCAGTGGGTCAAATGAAGTATTTTTTTCACAAACGTATTTTTTGCATGGTCTACTTTTCTTTTTGTAATGTAGTATACCATAGTAGTGCCCATAACATAATTAATTAAGTCTTGCATTGCACACATAATTTTATTTTATTTGGAAAATAAAATAACACATTAAATGTGTAAAGGTACTGTACAAGACGTGTAGGCCGGCACAAGGGAGTGTAAATGTTTAGGCACCGGCACACAGGGATGCATCACTATTGTGATTCGCTAGTCCTCCTGAGAAAGGTGTTTGGTAGTTTCCAAATGGGATGTCGTTGCCCGGAGAGTACTTGATTTGTAGCACCGGCCAGTATGGTCGATCGCTTGAGGTGGTGTCAGCTGTCATATGAGCGAGGTTTGCTGCATATCCGGGGACGGCTTTCGGGTCGGACCGGTTGTTGCAAGCTCGTGGGTAGGCTGGGTGGAATGAAGATCTCTCACTTGGTGAGAAGAGCAGGTCGGATAGATTGAAGATCTCTCACTTGGTGAGGAGGTCCGGGTAGATTGAAGATAAATGATGGTGGCCAATTTTCACGGTAGAGCAGCGTTACAGTGGAGATGTTACTTGGTCGGAGTCGTGAGCGGTAATCAAGAGAACGCACCGCGTGTATGGGTTTTTATAGGCCGTATGTTGGGTATACGGAGGTATTTTCGCAGGATTTTATTTGCACTTGATGTTTTGACGATTTGTTTGTTTCAGAGGTCGTTCAACTGACATGTGTTGTTTTTATAAAGTTTAGCAGGTGTGAACACAAGTTTTGACTTGCTCGTATTTTGTTATGACAATCTTGTTTGCCAACTCGGATCTGCCTCTATATGACACGTTTGATACACGCAGGATTCAACTCGCCGTATTATTGTTTTATTTACGTTTTTGAACAGCTTGAGTTTATTTATCATATAGACGTTTGATATAGGTACTACGAAACAAACTATTATAAATATTATTACATTTGTTTATTTTATTTTGTTTATTTTTTTTATTCATGAACCAATGTCCAATTACACGGAATATACTCGTATAACACGAAATGAAATAAACAAGAGCTACAGAAAAGAACGGCGCATGTATAATACAAAAACGAAGCAATAACGAAAACGGTACAAAAATATACATTTGAGAGAACATCCAAGTCAAAGCCTGAACAAAGTTTTAGTAGAGTTCATGATTTTAGACATTCTAAATGATAATCCTCGAGTTCTAATTTTGTAAATCCCTACAAAAATCATTCAGACTGGTACCAAAAATTTCAAGGCACTGACTTGAGTTAACAAGTCTCTACATTGTGGACAGTGGAGAATGGTACCCATAATTACTAGAGTGTTTATTGGGGAAAAGCAATTCATTGTTTCTTAGTCTACGACTAGGAATTTTATACTGAATGAGTTGCAACAAAGAAGGTGAGGGATAAAAGAATGAATTATTTTTTTTAATGCAAATAAGATCAGAGTCTTTCCTCCTACGCTTTTCTAATGTAGAATAGGAGTAATCGCCTCTTTCTCACCCTAATCTCCGTGCAATTCCCCGTAAGAAGCGATGTTGTACAGATTCAATATGATGAATATGAGCAGCATGGAAACGAGAAATTGAAGAGAATTGCATTATTGATACTTAACAATTACCGATATAACTGCGGAGCTAATCGAACCGTGTAATTTAAACATTCTAAATAAGAAACTATGAATACTACCTGCAGTACCTGGCGTTGCTCGAGGATATGAATGGTTTGGAGTAAAGTTTCGAGGTTATGATGTGTTACCCTTACCCAGTAAGTTTCTTCTTATTTTGAACGTCGAGTGTGCAAAATTTCATCAAAAAGTACCAACGTTCTGCTTTAAGGGGTGAGAAAGGGGGATGGGGGTGGTTTTTCGAAATCTCGTGTAGACAGTGACCTTCCTCTTGTTTGTAAGGTCAACCGTGCAAATTTTCGAGAAGCTCCTAATAAAACAGTGGATTAGTATAAAAGGAAACAAACCCACCCGCAGACACTCCTCTATATATATATATAGAGTAAAATGATTAAACGATACTACAAAAAAGATTGTAACTTTGCGTACACAACTTACGTTGTTTAGCACAACACAACAGAACATTTAATTGTCATGGAGACCCCCATAAAGAAACAACTTTGCCCGAAACTAATAATTGTGTTGTTATTGATTAAGGTGGTGTACATAAATTATTTAATCATGTTTAATCCCGTTTCGTCCAATAAAATAATCTTCTTTAATCTAACAAGTCCTTTTTGTCAACAAACATTCATCTGAACATACTTTACCATCTCTTTACTATTAACAACCAACATCAACCCTATCTATTTTTATTGTCCCTTTTCCTTGAATGTATTTTCATTTAAATTTCGCTGTTTCGGTTTCATTCATCCGATAAATTCACTTATTGGTGGGTGGACATAATCCTGCCTATCGGCTCTATTTAATTGCAAAAGAGACAGGGATTTAAGCTTCAATCACAAAAATTTGAATCGTTAATTTTGTTGTGGCGACTTTCATGTATCGGTATAAACCAGCGTTTTCCAAATCACTTGACCTGGCACCGGAACCTGGCTCCATCATTAAACTCTAAAAAAATATAGAAAATAACGTTGATTTCAAGACGAACAACGCGCTCCATCTGCGACAAAGTAGAGGGTAATACTAATAGAGGGTAATACTAGCAATCTATCTGCGCGATATTTGTGCTCGAGATGAGGAAGTCCCGATTTGTCTTCCTGTTTATACGAAAGATGCACGAGTAACCAGGTCTAAGAATAAGGACAGCATTCAACATATACCTTATAAATAATTATCTGATTTATATCATTTTAATAATTACATGATTACTGCATTGGCAAAAAAAATATAGAAAATAACGTTGATTTCAAGACGAACAACGCGCTCCATCTGCGACAAAGTAGTACAACCAATAGAGGGTAATACTAGCAATCTATCTGCGCGATATTTGTGCTCGAGATGAGGAAGTGCGCGTGCACCCGATTTGTCTTCCTGTTTATACGAAAGATGCACGAGTAACCAGGTCTAAGAATAAGGACAGCATTCAACATATACCTTATAAATAATTATCTGATTTATATCATTTTAATAATTACATGATTACTGCATTGGCAAAAAAAATATAGAAAATAACGTTGATTTCAAGACGAACAACGCGCTCCATCTGCGACAAAGTAGTACAACCAAGAGAGGGTAATACTAGCAATCTATCTGCGCGATATTTGTGCTCGAGATGAGGAAGTCCCGATTTGTCTTCCTGTTTATACGAAAGATGCACGAGTAACCAGGTCTAAGAATAAGGACAGCATTCAACATATACCTTATAAATAATTATCTGATTTATATCATTTTAATAATTACATGATTACTGCATTGGCAAAAAAAATATAGAAAATAACGTTGATTTCAAGACGAACAACGCGCTCCATCTGCGACAAAGTAGAGGGTAATACTAATAGAGGGTAATACTAGCAATCTATCTGCGCGATATTTGTGCTCGAGATGAGGAAGTCCCGATTTGTCTTCCTGTTTATACGAAAGATGCACGAGTAACCAGGTCTAAGAATAAGGACAGCATTCAACATATACCTTATAAATAATTATCTGATTTATATCATTTTAATAATTACATGATTACTGCATTGGCAAAAAAAATATTTTTATTTTACCTACAATCCAGCACAGGCGGTAAAGAATTTAGTGGGCCATGAAGGTGGGATATAAAAATAGCCGAACCACGGAAAAGTGTGGGAAACTCTGGTATTAACTAATGAATGTTGTAAAATGCACTATAAAAATTTTCTTCAGTCGCTAATATCAATAATTTACTGGTATTATATTATGTGGTGCACAATAGCAATTTTCTCGCAAATCTGTAATTAACGTTTATAAGAATTAGTAGAAAAAACAAATAAAATACAGCACTTTCTTTTATTGTGCAGTCAAATGGGGATGTTTATTGTGTTCAAGTTTAATTTCTGAAACTCCATTTTAACTTACAATTTTTAAATTTTCATTATACCTATTATTATTAAATTGAAAACCAGTTTTTTTATAAAAAAAAGTTCTGCTAGGTAATTATTATTACGCTTGACAGCTGTTTCGCCTTCCGAAGGCATTACCAAACTGTTTTTAAGTTTGATAATGCCTTCCGAAGGCGACACAGCTGTCACGCGTAATAATAATTACCTCGGAGAGCTATTATTGTAATTAACCACTCTTTAAATTAAATAAAAGCTTTTAAAATATAAGCGCATTGCATTTTTATGTGTACAACTATTCATAGCGAGTTTAATAATAATAATAATGATAATAATAATAATACTTGGATGATTTGTATAGCGCCGTTTTTGTGAAAAATCACCTCAAGGGCGCTCTCAAGCATAACATAAGTTTTTTTTAATAAGCCTTAAAACACTTTGCATTGAAATTTATCTGTTAAATAATTTGAAATAAAGTGTCATATTAAAACGTATTCTCATTAAGTCTATCCATTTTAGCGTATTTACGTATTTACTACAATAGCAATGGCTAGGAACCAATAGCTTTACCGTTAATAATAATATATTAAGAATGACAATGTCAAAGTCCCGCGAGGACAATTCTTGTTAAACTTTATGACAGTGATTAAAGAAAAACAAAGGACGAGATTATATAATATGCAATGGAAAGGGTTTCATCCTCGCTTTGTTTTACCGACTTTATCAAATATTTAATAAAAAGCTAGGCTTTACGACACCGCCCGTTTGTAACGGAGATCGTGTCAGCCAGAGGGCACGGATAATTATACCTGCCGTTAAATTATTATGATCAAGAATCTTCGCTTCTTTGTGCACAAATAGTAAAAGTGCTGGAGAGGACCTATTTGCACTTTGACATTACCTTCAGATGACGTCGGCTGTAAAAAGCAGAAGAGGGTAACACACATTTACTAAATTGCACAACTTTAATTCTTGTTGTAAATATGTCGCCTATGCATTATTTAGAGTTTTTTTATTGTAATCTGTTATTAAAAACTTCAATAAATACATAATGATCTTCACTGGTGATATCTGTTGCGCCTCTGTCTCATTGTTCAACATTAAGGCTGACGTGTAAACTTAAGACATTACTCGTGTTCAATCGAATATCAGTAATATCATAAGAGACCGATCTCAATATTGTTGGATAAATGAGCAACTTCTAGGAAATATCCCTTAAACTTAAACGAAACGTGTTACGCGCTAACAGATTGGACCAATTAAAATATTTTATAAATAAACAATTTTGGGACGCTTTTAAATATTGAGATGAATTGTTTGTTGACGGGTGTACACATGGAATATGAAATGATTAACGGTGAAAATAATTTAGTTGACGTTCCGAAGCTGTCCAAATGCAAAAGATGTCATCTGATATCTCTTTCGTATCAGCACATTTTTAGGAGGGGGGAATTACAAGTGAATATGTTGTTTTACGAATTATCCATAAATATATTAGCGATCAAAGGTGGCGTTAGGGCCCCCATTGGTATATCCATATTTTGTTTATAGATAATGCTGTTGTATTAAAAATAATTTTGGTTCTAGCAGATATTAATATAATATCTATCCGATTTTAAACATGTTTCCTTCCACATCCTATCAATTATTCAATTTCCATACCTCTGTTATGTCGCCTCTCACACCTTTTTAATTATAATTATGTAATCAAGCAGTCTGTTTTCCACTAATAATGGCTCTGTCTTCTATAAATCAATATAGGATTGTCTTAATGACTTCATTGTGTCCCGTTACACTGCTGTATTTACTATTCATTCGTAAGAATATGTATTATTTTTGTCTCCCTCTAATATTTTATTATCTTCATCTCTTTTTTGTAATATATCTGTCTCACTAGATTGTTTTCTGAACATATATATATATATATATATATATATACGATAACTCTGTATTCTTTTTTAGTTATTATATTTGCCCTGACAAGGCTTGATCTAAGCAAAACCGGTTGGCGTAATTTCGTAAATACAGTAATTTCGTGATTTATAACAGTGTTTGTTTTATTTAATATGTTGTGAAACCACGAAGTGATTACTTCTTATGGAAATAAATTATTCTATATTCCTTAACAGCTAATTGAGAAGTGTGATTTATTCTATTATCCATTGCGATAAAAAATAGTCACCTTAAAGGTTTGAAAAGTATGAATTTATTATGAAGCTCTCTCTGAGCTTAAACCTCTTTTGGTCTTCTACGTAAAACGTTAAATGTTACATGAAAATTCCTTCTCCCTCCCTCTCTTCATTGGACGAAATTTTTTATTTTTTATTATTAATTGGACTTTTGAATTCATTTTATTTTATTAGTTTGGTTAGTTCTTCAAAGTTTGTTTATCAGAGAATTTCGTTGAGTAAGGGGGAATTTTCGTGAAACGCGAAAGACCATTACTCATTACCATCAACATTTTTTCATTGGACATTATTGCGAAAACGAAACAAATTCAGTTGAAAAAGATAAAGAAAATATAGTACAGTGGCATGCAGTCCACAAAGGCTAAAAAGCTATGCCTACCCTAAGAAAAATGATCCAAAAGAAAAAAATCACTCATTTTTATCGTGCATTTTGAAAGGAACTTGTGCGCTCATTTATTCGGTTGACCACATCAATCAAGGAAGACGATCAAAAATGGTCATTTTCAAATATTCAATGCACAATTTATACCCGAACTTGAAAAACTACACACAACCTACCTTTGGCCATAGAGCAATGGACGCTAGCAGGATAGTAACCGTTACTATTCAGTTTCCAATCATTTCAACGTTATGTATCTATATAGTTATACGGGTAGTTCAACTTCAAGATCATATAGCGGCTGTTTCATCGAATCGGATGAGTCACACATTTTTATTTGTATTTTTTATGGCCATTTTGGAGAATTCCACTAACATGATATTTGTAAATGATTCGATATATATAGTGGTGGAACTTAACTAATGTTTTTGAAGCGTCCTGAATGTGAAACCTTTTAAATATTGTACAAGCAAAATATATTTATTTTTACGTGGGTATTTCACAGAAAAATCTAATTACAAAAACGCAAAATTTGTGTAAATTAATAAACGTTACCTCCACATATATGTGGGTGTAATTTATTTGTTAGAATACATATTATTCAAAAAATAAAACAATAACTTTGTTTTACATCACTTTTATTTATACTTTAGCCGACCGGGTTTCGCTACTACCGTAGCTTCTTCGGGGCAGTAAACTATGAACTAAGATGCACATGTGTTATAGATTGATACAAACGGGTGAAGGGCCAAGGGTGGGAGATCAGCAGGTACCTGCTGACGTGGAAGGGTGTGTACTTTGTTTATTGGGAATAATTTAAGGATTGGACTTTTATTTAAATTTATTTGATTATTTATGAGTCTACTATTAGTGTTTTTGGCTTTCCTTATTTCTAATGCATCTAAGTTATCCAGTCGAATGCCGGTTCTATTTTTATATAGTAAACTAGTGCCTGTATTTTTTATTGAATGTGTGGTCTGTTTCTAAGAGATGGTTAGCAAATTCGGAGAACCCATTATTATTTAGACATCTTAAGTGTACTTTTACCCGGATATTAACATTACGCGACGTTTTGCTTACATAGAACGCCGGACAATCATTATATTGAAGTGAATAAATGCCCGAGTGGCCTAAACTGTCTTCTTTATATTAACCATTAATTAAAAATTTACCTAAACTATTGTCTGTGTAAAATGCTGGTTTAATCTCTGACGGGAGGTTTTTAATGCTTTGTTGTGAAAAGTTATTGATATATAAGATTCTACACCATTGGTAGGGTTGATTATTATTATTTATTATATTATTATTAGGGGGGTACTGTTGAACAAAAACTTATTTGACGACATTTTTTATAGTTTTTTATTTAGTATGTTAATGACTAAGTTTTCATGATAACCGTTATTTATTGCGATTTGTTTAATTATGGATAGTTCTAGTGAAAAATTAGCATTTGTTAACGGAACCGTAACCAATCGGAGAATCATCGAGTGGAAAGCGAAATGTTTGTGGGAGGTTGGATGATTTGAGGTGTTATGGATGGTTGTGTCTGTATAAGTGGGTTTACGGTACATTTTAAAATCTATTTTATTGTTTATAACTGATAGCGTGAAGTCTAAAAAAATTAAAGTGGTGTTTTCCTATTTCCATGGTGAATTTAATTTGTTTTTGGAAAGAGTTTATTAGTAGGAGGAAGGAGTTAAGTTGGCGCTCCGTACCTGTCCATATACATAAAATATCGTCGACATACCTCTTCCATAAAAGCACGTTATTTAGTAGGGTAGATTTACAATTCAAAATATTATTTTCTTAATAGTCCATGAAGATATCAGCAATAAGGGGAAATATGGGGGCGCCCATAGCTAACCCTTCTTTTTGTTGATAAAACACATGATTGAATTGAAAATAGTTTTGGTGTAGACAAAGTTATTGTTTTATTTTTTAAATTATAATGTCACATCACCAAGTTACCGCTTCATATGAAAACATAGTATTCAGTTGGAAAATGTCAATAAGTGAAGGGTAAAATTAACCACAGGATCAATGTTTTGAAAAAAAAAAAATAATCTGGAATATTTAAAAAAATGTTTGTGTTAATGTGGGGGACTTAGTTAGCAAGGTAATGAATGTCTATTCACATCTACCAGCACCGTGCAGTACAAAACAGCACAGTACAGGGACGGCACAGACGCGAGTATTCACATTGCACCCTGCAGCACAGTACAAACACGGCACAGACGCGAGTATTCACATTGAACCGTGCAGCACAGTACAGACACGGCACAAACGAGAGTATTCACATTGCACCCTGCAGCAGAGTACAGACACGGAACAGACGCGAGTATTCACATTGCACCGTGCAGCACAGTACAGACACGGCACAGACGCGAGTATTCACATTACACCCTGCAGCACAGTACAGACACGGCACAGACGCGAGTATTCACATTGCACCGTGCAGCGTAGTACAGACACGGCACAGACGCGAGTATGGGTATCAACTGAGTATTAGCGTCCGCCATAACACGATTGAAGATTTTATCATCCTATTCCCGTACTGATTATTATGTTATTTCGTATTTTCCCTGACCAATTCACGCATTTTGTCCATCTTCTTGGTTTTAGCAATATTTGTGTCTGTTGACGCCATCTGACGGTGATGCCAAGATGGCGATGCTAACGGGATATGTTCATACTATCTGGGTAGGCGCAGACGCCACTAACAGACACCAGCACAGTCAAAATATAGTTACGATTTCATACGCTGTGATGTGAATGTACTCTTAGATAATGTAAGCAACTCATATTGTCGTGTTTGTACTGTGCTTTTCTGTTTGTTCGTACGGTGCCGGTAGATGCTACCTTTAAACCCAGGACGTGACGCCCGGGTGGTAACCATTGATATTCTTGTGGTTTTATGTATGTATTTGTAATCTTGCAGTTTATCCGAAGCATCACTAATGAAACCATTTGATTGTACAGATCTTCCGAAGGATGGCCCCCACATATCCGGCCAGGAGATACTCTACCAACCAGGAGATCTGCTGGCTCTGAACTGCACTTCAGGACGGTCGCATCCTGCAGCTATTCTGCACTGGTTTCTCAATGATGAGAAGGTAAACCTTACCTTTTATTTTAGAAACGCCGATGAATGAACTGGAGAAAAAACACTAAATGTATAACCTTGAACCCTTTAACCGCAGCTGTAGCTTATATTTTTGGGGAATTTATCTGTTTCTCCCTATACAAAATAAAACAAAATGCACATAATATCAACATTTTTAAATAATTTGGGTTATGGAATTCTAAAGCAATAATGGATTTTTTTCAAGAACTTTCATGCCATGAATACATATATTAAATAAAATAATGCCAGTGGGATATACGTTGACCTCAATGTTGGTGTATCCAGACCTGCTCAAAACCTGTTTTGAACTCTCGAATTTCTTACTTACTTTACAAAAGAATACACCCTAGTCGGCGGTCGACGCGATGAAGCAATTTCATTTTATGACAATGTTGCCAGATCACAAGTCCACACGAGCTACTTGACTACCCCCTGATGACGCACCAGCACGGCCTGGTGACGGCCATCCTGGGGCTGCGCGTCCGCCTGCGCGCGCACCACCTGAGCGGCGGTCCGCTGCGGGCGCGTTGCACGGCCCGGGTGTCGCCCGTGCTGTGGACGGCGGACATGGAGTCGCTCCTGGAGAGGGTTGCGCCACTGCTCGATAACCGGGAGGCTTTACTTTTAGGTTAGTGTAGCTCTCAACAGCAACAATCGGCCAACAGTACAGTCATAAATAATTGGAACAAAGGAGATGGGCCATGATTCATTATTAGTATGAAATTGCGCTCACAAAGATGTCGCCAACTTAGTTCACCCATACTACTGCAATCGCATCTACGCGCAGCGTTGTTTCTGATTATACACCAAACGCATAACTTTCATTTACTTCGCCGCTTTGATACTCCATGCTGTTTATCGTAGCTCGTCGGCAGTCGGCATGCTCGTATGCCATATCTCTCTTTGTTTCTATTATCTATGAGTACAGTCTACAGAAAAAATGTACTATCCTGATGATAGAGAATGATATTAGAATCCTTGACGAGGAAAAAATTATTTAGTATGTTACAAATGGGACGGGGACGGCTCGGCTACTAAGGCCGTGTAAAGTGAACGCACGAATATAAGACCCTTAATCAGACCAGTGTGAATCCGCTCTCTTGATCTGCGTAAGTGTATGAGAGTTTATAATTTTATTTTTTGCATTTGGTACCAGAAAATAAATTATCTTAATTAGTAGGTACAGTAGACCCTCCAAGGAATATACCCAATAAGGATGATAACAAGCGATCCATCGACCGAATGGTTTAGTTAGTTCCTCTTTTAAAAAAATTGTGTGAATGAAAAAAAAAGAACGATAAAATCCGCAGAAATTGTTGAGTAGTTTTCCAAAGCCTGTTTGATCCAGAAAGATTATTTTTTTTATACTTCTGACAGGATAAACCTAAATCGTTGTTTTTAACAGAGACAATGCTTAAACAAAAACATTATTAGATCAAAGTATCCCACAAAACACACAATAAAAAATCTATTGGAATTTGAAAAGATAAGTGCTTTTATGTTCTATTAAATGCCTTAAACAGATTTCTCTGAAAAGATCATGTTCCTTCAGTTTAATAATGAATTTTTTTTTGCAAGAAAATTCCAACGTTAATAAAGTACAAGGGAATATTTTTTACCCAGTTCACTATGTGTATGTATAAAAAAAACTTAAGAATATTAATATGAAGACTTACTTTCGATGACGGAATTTTAATAAATTCATTGGAAAATATTAAGAATCCTCTTCTCTTTCTTAAGGTTCAAGATACTAGACAATCTTGTGTTCAGAATTCAAGCAAAAAATTCATGCTTGTGAATAATAAATCAATTTTAAAGTACGTGTATATTTCAATTGTGTGGCAAGTCTTATTTTCTGGTGATAACATAAAATGTCATCATTTCGAAAGAATATGTCCATCAAAAATGTCTTTCAAAAATCAATTCATCTTTAAAATTTAATTGTAGACTTTATGCAGCACCCAGAAGACATGCAATCATTAATAATAATAATATTTATGATTGGATAATTTTTATAGCGCCGTTTTTTTGAAAACTCACCTCAAGGGTGCTGTACAAATATTACTTTAGGATTTATCTTATTATGTTCAAACATATACGGAATCATACTAACTCCAGATTAACACGTTGCATTATAAAGTTATGGCCTGGAAAGATAAGATTTTGCACACACTGGACACAATATCAGAAAACAATGCACGTTGCGTGATATTGCAGTTACTTTTTTATTATTATGTGTTATTGATATTACATTTATTAGTAAAATAAGTGGAAATTGGTATTTGTTTGAAATTTTTTTACTATTATTTGTTATTGATATTACATTTATTAGTAAAAAAATAAGAAATTGATATTTGTTTGAATTTTTTTATTAGAATTTACGGCTGGAGGACAGCGAATTTAAAAAATTGGCGAAAAAACAAAGAGTTACCGATAATAATTATTTATATTTACAATTTTTTTATGGTTATTTACAATTTAGAGTGTAAAAAGTATCAAACTTTTCTGTAAGTTTGATACTTTTTTTCTTTTTTTCTTTAGGTAAGTACTAACCGGCTGACTTCGCTATGTAAATTGGGTTTGCAATTGTACCATTCATTGATATGATTTTCTGAAGAGATGAGTTTTAAGCGTCTGAATTCTGTCCAGTCTTTAATCAATCCGTGTGGCAGTTTATTCCAGGCTTTGGGGCCTGACACGCCGGAAACACGTTCACAGAACTTACGGCCGTTCTTCCCAACTTTTCGAATGATCAATCTGAAGCACCGATCAGCCAAGTGTTTTGTTGAGCATTCGCTCTGTTTTCCTGTTTCCAAGCAATTTTTATCCTAAATTGTCTATGGAGATGCCCGCCCACTTTTGTAGATTATAAATAGTTCCCGCCCACTTTAATACATTTGACTTATTATAGGCTACGTTTTAACTGTAACAGATCAAGTAAGTTAAGTTCTGTTCAGTATTATTTAAAACATACAAAAACATGTTTTGATATTCGAAAACGGAAATAAATCTTTGTCACTTAATATTTGATTCGTGGACCAATAATAACTGGTATTTCACTGACATGTGATCACCCTGTTGACACTTTTTTTATATCTAGTCCTCGGGAAGATTCTCTCAGTATCACCCTGGTGAAAGACCAACATTCAGAATTGAAACGTTGCTTGAAATGGCTTTTAGCCATGTTTGGTGACCAGATCTGAATAGTCAGGTATTTCCCCACCTCCCTCTTCCCTTTCTCCTTCCTCCCCCCAATACCTTCAGCCTCACAACATTCTTCAATTGGGAATGCCATAGTCTCACTGGCTCCAGACGGTTGGGAGCAGTTGGGACTCTTGTGCGGTATTCATATAAAAATAAAAAATAAAGTTGAGGGGAACTTAATTCACAAAAATTAATATCCTAAATTTATTGTTAATTTGATGGAGAATTTCGTTCGGAAGAGCGAATTTGTGCATTTGAATAGTGTTGAGGCAAATTTTCGGCTCAAAAGTTGCTCAGTGGGATTAGGAAGAACGGCCGTTAGTATCAGATGCGCTTTGTTTTAGCTTATCCGTCATCATCATCATACCCGACATTCGTGCGATTTGCAAAATCGTCATCATCATTATCACGGCGCTAAGTCCACAAATGTTCTCCACTGGAAGCGGTCCCTAGCTATTCACCTTCAGTTCTTGGTCTTTCTCGTCCTGCTCTAGTAATTTCCAATCAAACGATCCCTCTCTTCTTCGGTTGTCCCCTAGGTTGCTTCCACAATTTGGAAAAATCATGGATTTAAAAAAATTCAACAGAATATCTAAAACAAAAATTATACTAAATATTCAAACCCTACCCAAAGATAAAACTATCCAAATTTCGTACTTTCGTATTCACCATTTACATTCATAAGGCTCTTTACCGAATAAAACGTGTTATTGAAGTATTTTATTCAAAATTTTAATGGAATGTTTTTTCTAGTAAAAAGCGGATCTTCAAAAAGAAAATCGTGGCTCCTCACCCCAGTGGCCGGGCTGATCCTGTTGCTATGGACCACGTGACTACCCTCATCCCCAGAGCTCCCAGAAAATGGTTCTTAAGTGAAGAAGCTGTGTACATAGCTATAAAATAAACACTGTAAGATGAGGGACTAACGGAATACACAAAGTAGGCTTAGTTTTCTCCTGGACATTCTGCGATCCGGGTACGGTGTGGCGATGTTTACCTGCTTTAAATATTCTAAATAATCATCGAATTTTGAATTAAATTATTTTGCTGGAAACATAAGCCGTCAAAGATTTTCATAATTTGTGAAAATTGGAATCACGATTTTAAGTTACCTGACCCAGGTCTGTTTTCTTAAGCACCTGGGGGTCGGTCAATAAAATAGTCAATATAACTTCAATCGAAATTCTCATCATTCGCCGTCAATGAGAAGTCTCAAATGGCGATCGCTTCATTTGGCTTTGTAGTCGATCAATCGTTCGCATCAATAAGCATCATTCACGTAAATATTGTAATTGTTGTTGACCGTCTCCGGAGCGCTATATGTACCTAAAAACTGTGTTAAATATTATTTGTTTAATCAAAAAATTACAGTAGGTAGATTATCTTCTGTTACCCAACATAACAAAATAATACCAGACTTTCAACAACATTTCAATCGGTACTTTCTGATTATCAGTAAGTTTATATACATCGCAAATATGAAGGAGATATTTTGGCTTTGTATTTATGAATACGAGTATATACTGTTAGATGTGTTTATTTATAGTATATGCCAAATACAAATAAAGTTTTGTAAATAAATAGTATTTATAATTCACAGATATTATGTTTCAATTTTATTCACTATTGATACAAAAATATTGCGGTGGAATTCTATTTTTTTAACTGTGCCTATCCCTTCGCTTACATTGTAAATTTCGCTGAAAATTAGTGAAAAGTGCAAAAAATCAATGACGGTTATTAAAATAGTACATAATACAGGAATTTGATACCAAAACACTAAAACTAATATTATTATCTAATAATTTTAACCTGGAAAAAATTCAGACTCTTTATAAGACATATTTCCAAGTTTTACACAGCCTATCCAACGTTTCACGAAAACCTTTTTTGGAATATAGGAATTATATTGAGACATATCAAAGATGGAAGAATTTTAACGCTCTGTAATAAGTTAAAGTAAAATAAGTCTTGTAATTATTATGAATGTGTATGCTGTCTAACGGATTTCATTATCCCTTCATATTGTAAAAAAATACCTAGTTTTCCTGTATAAAATAAAACACTCTCCGCTGAAATGTGCACCATTTTAAATACTTACTGTAATTAAATTTATCTGTGTTTATAACTAACTGTTTGTTTTACTTCGTGTCTTATTTAAAACCTGCTTAGAAAATTCACAACACAGTTAGTTAATTTAAATTACAAATTATGCTCTAAACCCTAAAAACTCACTTGAAAGGAACGCATATGTGAATCGAGGGTAAAGAAGACATTCTATTTTTTTTTAATTGTAAACTTTAACCGTAAAACTTGAACCTTCTAAGGAATGCGACAATTTTTACATACAATTTATACATAATTTATTTATCACACGAATGGGGCAATAATATCTGATGTTATTTGGAATGTTCATCCATGAAAATTACTTAAAAATACGTGTATTGGTTACCCATGTTTTTCAAATGTAAGCTTCATTTTTTTCTCTTCACAGAATACGTGTTTTCATGTCGATAATTACACCTAATTCATTAAAAACATTAAAGATATTTTAACACCAGTGGTCATTATAAACGCACGACTGACAATTTCTTGACACCAGTGGAAAGTGATGATGACTTCGTTTTTAGTTATTTTCTACCTTTTATTTGTGTAATCCACCCAGGTTCAAAGAAGCTCTTACCCCCGTGCCGTAACGATTGAAGATAAAATTATAGAAAAAAAATCTAGCGAATGATTTTTTTTTAAATTTTGCTCTTTAATTATTAGAAAGGGCCGAAATAAAAACAAAACTATGGAACGTTACTCCTGATAGTGGTGAAGACTACTTTTCGTGGAATTTTAATAAATATTATATCGGTAATTTCAGCATACACGCGCGTTAAATCCATCACCAAATAAAATAAATAATTTATCGAAGGAAGCAATCACTTTGTGGCTTGACATTATAATTTTTAAAAAAAATGTTTTTGTTTTAAGCCACTTTATTTTTATACATATTTATGCATTCGACCGGTTTCGGTTGGACTCAACCTTCTTCAGGAATGTACAATATGTGTACATTTTTTATTTAAATTAAAATAAATAAGCAGTTGTATATTTCCATTTTTACCGCCATTATAATTCAATTACAGGATTTTTATTAGTGCAATTTACCTACTTGTATTAAAATGATAAATATGCAACATTTCTTGAATAAATAAAATGTACTTGTGTAGAATATTCATAAACCCAGAATGGTTAATCTTTCACTTTGCATTGTACTGGTAAACGATTATCATTTTTTTTAAACCACAAAGATATAAAATATAAAGGAAACGGAATTGCACAATTTTTGTTTTCTTCCTCCAATAATGAACGAGTCTGTATTTTACTCGACGCCGTATTATAGCAGATTCTGATATATACCTTACTTGGTTAAACATTTAACAAATCTTCTAAAAACGGTTGAAAATCATAATGGCTGGAAAATCTATCTAGATGAATAAATAAGTTTTATTAATCTTTTTCACGTGACGTAGTATTTGAAACGGTATACCGCTGTTGTAAATTAAGGTAAGTTCTAGCAATTTGTTGCGCTGTGGAGGAAAATTCTATCGAAATGGAACTGTGTATATTCCATTAAATATTTAATATCCTGAAGCAACAAAGAACAATAATAATTACGGCTGAAACGGCGGCAGGGGAAGCGTGGCCCAAGTCTTTTCTAGAAACACGCTATAGCGAAATGAAGGAGAAAAGCAAAAAGAACAATATTGACATTGTGTTTTTTATGTGAATACTCCAATTTATTTGAGCCTTTTTAGGGGGGATCTTTTACTGCTCGACCTTTTATATCCTTAAGGATAAGATGAAGAGAATTTAGCTGGTTGGGATAAAAAGATGTTTTTTATTAGAATTACATCTCGGGACCTTCAAAATGACAAAATGCCTTAAAAGTATAAAAGGTAGAACAAACAAGATTAGAATCATAATTTAAGACTGGACACGGTCACACAATTTTCTAGTTAATTCAGTGACAGATCAGACTTATCTCTATTTCCTGATGTACATTAATTAGGAATCAATATATCATTTGGTAAACTTAATAAATAGCCAAATGTATATACCAAATAGTTTTTACTGTTGATATATCGCCATATGCGTTTAAATATTAAATAAATGTATTAACACTATAAAGCTCGTTATCTCCCCAGATAATTAAATGTAAGGTTAAGTCATTTTAGGAAAATATTACATACATTTTAATAAATCATCAAAATAATAAGAGTGACTTTGACTGCCCTTTCGTGAAACATTTAGGTACCCCAATGGCGCCAGATGTAAAGGCGAGCTTTCGAAAACTAACAATTTTTGACATAAAAGATTTTCATTTGTAAATTATTATTGTGTTATAATTATTTTTAATCTATGGTTATTATACCATTCTTCGTGGGTATTTTAAATATAAAGTACGCAGATGTTCTAAGAGAGAAGAGTGCATAGGTTCGCTGCTTTGATGAAAGTAGCCAGAGGAGTCAGCGCTACCGGAGATCGGAAAACACTCTTGTCCAGGCCGTCGCCCAGTGGCAGGGCGCGCCACTACACCATAAATGAAGAATTTCTCTCGAACCACCGTAGTACAAGTCCTAAATATGTTGACCTGTTTATTTTATCTATCTCCATATCATGTAATTTATTTAGATGTATTATTTTATATGGCAGACAGACTCACCGGTTTGTTCAGCTGAAATAAACACATTATTAATATTATTATGTACTAACACATTTTTTATTAACACATTATTATTATTAATATGTATCTTAAGCCTTACCAGCTTATATTAAAAGCAAAAAAATCGATGGGAAAATATTTCAGCGTTATTTTCGTGACAAGTTAAAAGCGTTGTTTCACGTTGGAAAAAATGGTCCACAATAGCACTCAGCGTTTCCTGTATTAGCCACTTTGTGGTTTCCCCGTAAAGGACTCGAAATATTAACGGGCACTTACGATCCTTGCTCCCGAAAATAATTGAGTAACGAATAAAACGAAGCCAGTAAATTCCTTATACCGAATTTATACTTTATTCCCCTGAATCTGCATATTTAATTTCCTACTTTTACAAAAAAATATATCATTGACCACGCTTCTATTGAGTTAATGCAAACTGGGGAATACCTCGGTAATTTGACGGCCTCCATGGTCGAGGGGTAAGGCTCTCGACTACGAATCCGAAGGTCGCGGGTTCAAATCCCGGCGTGCACAAGTAATTTTTATTTAATTAATTTGTGTTGTTTCACAATTAATTCATTTAAAAATAATATATGGTATATTTGTGCACGTTCCAGAGTGGAAGATACTCTCAGTATCGCCCTGGTGAAAGGCCACCATTCAGAGGTGAAACGTTGCTTGAAATGGCTTTAAGCCGTGTTTGGTGACCATATCTGAATAGCCAGGTATTTCCCCACCTTCCTCCTCCCCTTCTCCTTCCCCTCTCCAATACCTTCAGCCTCACAACATTCCCCAATTGGGAATGCCGCCAGTCTCACTGGCTCCAGACGGTTGGGAGCAGTTGGGACTCTTGTGAGGTATTCATATAAAAAAAAAAAAAAAAAAAAAAATTAAACAAAAAAGAAAATTCTCTATTTTTTAAAACCCGAAAATCAAAAAAGGGTGCGAAATAGAAGGTAGGTACATAGTAACTTTTATTCCGGTACTGTATTCTTCATCAACAGATCTTTATTCTACAAACAATAGCATGATTTAGTACCTTAACTTTCCAGTGATCCTTATTTGATGTCACCACATACGGAAGGTACATCTGTAGCATTGAATCTTTAATGAAAAGGGTATACCAAGCTACTTAAGGTCTCCGTATAACTCACATTTCAACATGTGCTATGTACTACCATATATATGCGACCGAACTTGAATATGATAAAACAACATCTTGAGATGAACCTGCACAGTTGATAGAACGACATCTAATATTGAGGTTCATTGAGGTTCATCTCAAGATGTTGTTCTATCACAGTTGATAGAACAACATCTGATATTGAGGTTCATTGAGGTTCATCTCAAGATGTTGTTCTATCACAGTTGATAGAACAACATCTGATATTGAGGTTCATTGAGGTTCATCTCAAGATGTTGTTCTATCACAGTTGATAGAACAACATCTGATATTGAGGTTCATTGAGGTTCATCTCAAGATGTTGTTCTA
>JAHDVE020000405.1:39377-91776 GCA_022606495.2 Halesus radiatus
AAAATGTCAAACCACTTCCAAGAAAACATTAAACTGTTTTGAAAGGAGGTCAAAAGGTCCCGGAATGGTCCAGAAAGCGGATGTGTGAAAGTGATAAAATCGAAAGATGGAAAAATGCTGATGAGATATAAAAGAGAGATGGATGAAATACTTTGAAGAGGTCTTCGAAAGCAACCCGAGTGATAGTGATTCTAGTTGCGAGTCAGGTATGAATGACGATAGGGTAAATGTTCCCAAAATCAGCATGGATGAAATTAAAAGATCAATTAAATGTATGAAGAATGGTAAGGCTCTTGGTTTCGATAATATTGCTGCTGAATACTTTAAAGGAGATAGCCGTATAATTCTCACATGGTTATGCAAACTTTTTAACCGGTGTTAAGAGGAGGGTTACACCCCATTAGATTGGAGAAGGGCTGTGATCATGCCTCTATACAAAGGGAAAGGGTCACGCATGGAATGTGGAAATCACAGGCCTATTAGCCTGCTAAGTTCAGTAGGAAAGCTGTATGGTAAGATATTGATTGAACGGGTACAAATGAATAATAAACAAAGAATAAAATATGGGATGTGCAAGGTGCATTTATGAGTGGAAGGGGGTGCATGGATCAGATTTTCTCGTTGGGTATGCTCAAGAGAAGTTTCTGGCAAAAAATCAAAAACTTTTCTGTGCTTTTGTAGATACAAAAGCACAGAAAAGCACATACGACCGAGTTGACAGAAAAAAGTTATGGAAGGTGTTGTCCAAGTATGGAGTGAATACAAATCTTATACAGGCAATCGCATCTCTGTACGAGGGAAGCGTTGCATGTGTTAGGGCAAGCAGTGATTTTACGGGGTGGTTTGACATCACAAAAGGTGTTAAGCAAGGTTGCGTAATGTCACCGTGGTTATTCAATCTATACATGGATAATTGTATGCAAGAATTGAAAGAGGTGGGCTTGGGCGCGAAAATGAGTAGTCTGCAAGTATGTTGCCTGTTGTATGCTGATGATGTGGTGCTGATTGCTAACAGTATGGAAGATCTACAGTCCCTCGTATCTAGGATGAACGAACTATGTATGAAGGATGAGCTAATGATGAATGTAAGCAAGTCTAAAGTCATGTTGTTTGAAAAAAAGAGTACGAAAACAGTGTGCAATATAGTTGTGAATGATGAATACTTGGAGCAGGTAGATGAGTTTGTGTATTTGGGAAGTATGTTCACGAGAGATGAAAAGACTGATAGGGATATTGAAAGAAGGGTGAATGCAGGAAACTCCATTAACGGAGGACTGAATGTGGTTGGCGCAAACAAAAAGTTGTCCAAAGAAGCGAAGCTAGCAGTCCACAATGGAGTGCTGATACCAACCCTGATATATGGCAGTGAGGCATGGAATTGGCAGAGGAAGGATGAAAGTAAACAGAATGCCGTAGAAATAAGATCTCTGAGACGAATGTGTGGTAAAACCATGTATGATCGAGTGAAAAATGTTGAGATTCGTAAAGAATGCAAGGCTGATGTAAGCGTAGTGAGCAAGATTAAGAAAGGGACGCTTAGATGGTTTGGGCATGTAGAGCGAATCAATGAAGAAAGGAGTGTAAGGAGAATATATGACGCGTATGTGAATGGAAGAAAAAGCCGGGGACGTCCAATGAAGACGTGGCACGATCAAGTGAATCAAATACTTGAGTCGAGCCATGTCAGAAGTCGGAATAACAGAAGAGAATGTATGAGACGTTGTATGAAAGTGAATGAAGCAAGAAGTGTATGCCAAGATCGAGTTGTCTGGCGGTCCGTCCTCTCTGCTTACCCCTGCGGGGAAACGGCGTGATGGTTAGTTAGTTAGTTAAATGTATTAACACTATAAAGCTCGTTATCTCCCCAGATAATTAAATGTAAGGTTAAGTCATTTTAGGAAAATATTACCTACATTTTAATAAATCATCAAAATAATAAGAGTGACTTTGACTGCCCTTTCGTGAAACATTTAGGTACCCCAATGGCGCCAAATGTAAAGGCGAACTTTCGAAAACTAACAATTTTTGTCTTAAAAGATTTTCATTTGTAAATTATCATTGTGTTGTAATTATTTTGAATCTATGGTTATTATACCATTCTTCGTGGGTATTTTAAATATAAAGTACGCAGATGTTCTAAGAGAGGCATGGGTTCGCTGCTTTGATGCACCACAGAGTAGCCAGAGGAGTCAGCGCTACCTGAGATCGGAAAACACTCTTGTCCAGGCCGTCGCCCAGTGGCAGGGCGCGCCCCTACACCATAGATGAAGAATTTCCCTCGAACCACCGTAGTACAAGTCCTAAATATGTTGACCTGTTTATTTTATCTATCTCCATATCATGTAATTTATTTAGATGTATTATTTTATATGGCAGAGAGACTCACCGGTTTGTTCAGTTGAAATAAACACATTATTAATATTATTATGTACTAACACATTTTTTATTAACTTATTATTATTAATATGTATCTTAAGCCTTACCAGCTTATATTAAAAGCAAAAAAATCGATGGGAAAATATTTCAGCGTTATTTTCGTGACAAGTTAAAAGCGTTGTTTCATGTTGGAAAAAATGGTCCACAATAGCACTCAGCGTTTCCTGTATTAGCCACTTTGTGGTTTCCCCATAAAGGACTCGAAATATTAACGGGCACTTACGATCCTTGCTCCCGAAAATAATTGAGTAACGAATAAAACGAAGCCGGTAAAATCCTTATACCGAATTTATACTTTATCCCCCTGAATCTGCATATTTAATTTCCTACTTTTACAAAAAAATATATCACTGACCACGCTTCTATTGAGTTAATGCAAACTGGGGAATACCTCGGTAATTAAACAAAAAAGAAAATTCTCTATTTTTTAAAACCCAAAAATCAAAAAAGGTGCGAAATAGAAGGTAGGTAACATAGTAACATTTATTCCAGTACTGTATTCTTCATCAACAGATCTTTATTCTACTAACAATAGCATGATTTAGTACCTTAACTTTCCAGTGATCCTTATTTGATGTCACCACATACGGAAGGTACATCTGTAGCATTGAATTTTTATTGAAAAGGGTATGCCAAGCTACTTAAGGTCTCCGTATAACTCACATTTCAACATGTGCTATGTACTATATATGCGACCGTACTTAAATATGATAGAACAACATCTTGAGATGAACCTCAATGAACGTCAATATCAGATGTTGTTCTATCAACTATGCAGGTTCAACTGTGGTATCAATTGTGATAGAACAACATCTTGAGATGAACCTCAATGAACCTCAATATCAGATGTTGTTCTATCAACTGTGCAGGTTCAACTGTGGTATCAACTGTGATAGAACAACATCTTGAGATGAACCTCAATGAACCTCAATATCAGATGTTGTTCTATCAACTGTGCAGGTTCAACTGTGGTATCAACTGTGATAGAACAACATCTTGAGATGAACCTCAATGAACCTCAATATCAGATGTTGTTCTATCAACTGTGCACAGTTGAACTATCACAGTGCACTATCACAGTTGAACCTGCACAATTGAATATTACACCTAGGTACCTACTGAGTTGAACCGGTATTCACCAAGTCTTAAAAGGAGTTTTTTTGTAGAAAGTGTATTTTTAAGAGTCTCTATGTGACTCTTTGAATAAATCTACAGTTGTTTGTTATTTCATTAATTTTATCCGACAGTTTCTTCCGTTAAATAATCCTGGAGTGATTTGACTAATCAAGTGTCGATGGAAGAAGAAAGTTTAAGGTATTTTACATTATCGTCCTGTGCTAAATGTAAGTATTTAGTTTTTATTACATATCCGGTAGTCGGTAATAATCTATCAATCGACCTGGTAGTTTTACAGGCACGCAAAAGTAGGTTTGCATTTTCACTAATTGAAAGACGAGTAGTTACAATTACTTCAGAAGGTGGGTTATTTTAACTATGAAAATATACCAGCAGCTCTGCTTCTCTCAGTGTGGTAATATTGTAATAGTAATGTTTTTGGTGAACATCTCTATCAATACTTATATTATTTATTACTGTACATTTCATAATATAATCCTAACTACCTACATTCAGTAGCGTGTACTGCTCTATGACCAAAAGTAGGCTGTGTGTAGTTTTACAAATACAATGAATTATGCTTTGAATATTGGAAAATTGATATTTTTTGTTCCGTTGATTATTGTGGCCAACTGAAAAAATTGGGGTAACAAATTCCGTTCCAAATTCATGAAAAAAATACACTTTAATGAAAAATTAGTCGAAATATTTTTGTATTTCCCGATATTTTTTTAATTTCTTTTCATATTTCGTTGTTCTTGGGGTAGGCACAGCTTTTAATCCTTAGTGGACTGCATTCCACAGCGTATAGGGTAAGAGCAGAATACCTCATTGGATGTCTCAATAAACCTCGATATTAGTAAGAGTCACATTTCAGTGACTTTTTTATCAGTCTGAATATTATTTATCAATGTATGGAAACTTAAATATTTACAACTTACAACGTTGTACATTATGAGATGTGTGGCTTTGAAATATCGATTTAAATGTTAAAAAAATAAAATAAGACAAATTATCAAAATGTTAGTTGCGTGTTTTCCAATAGTTCAATAAGAAAAAGAGTGTGGAAATCCGCACGAAGCCGGATAGTTACTTCTAGTATATTTGAATACTTGTAATAACATTAACCATGTTAGGTGATCAGATCTGAAGAGCCAGGTACCTCCCGACCTTCTTCTTTCTCGTCTTCTTCCCCTCTCCACCCCTATCAGCCTCACAAGATACTGCTATTGGAGATACCATAGATCAACTGACTTCGGGCAGCTGGTTCTCTTTTGCTGTGTCCACAAAAACCAAAAAACTAAACAAAAATATTTTTAGTTCACTTGCAATTGAATTTAAATGATATTCCTTGTAAATACACATAAACAATATATAAACGGTTGGGTACAAACTAGAAGTGCTACAGCGGTGTTCATGTTGCGGGGAACTTTCTAGGAAACGGTAATTGAACTTTAAACTCTCTTTGATAGAAAATGCGCAAACCTCTGCAGGATCAATTTTATTTATCTCATTACAATAAAACAACCTTACTAAAAATCTATATTACTACATTGCTTCCAACACAACATTCACATTCCAATACAACCGCAAAACACGTTAAAACCACATCCTCAACAAATAACACCCTGAATATCCCAATAACACACACCTTACACTTACACTTACAAAAACACTTTTATTACTATACAACCAAACGCTATAATCGCATGCCAACAACACTAAAACAATTACTAAATATAAACACAATATCTAAAATTAATTTCAAAATTCGTTTCACAGCCTGAATCAGTCAAGGTATTCACTTCATTCAAAACAATATAAAACCGGACGAAACTTGACTCAACACATCAAAATAGACACTTGTTTAGCACAGGTTTTACTAGTGAGGTGTTTAGGAAACACTTTTGACATAGTATTCTCAATTCACAGTATAACAATTTCAGACCTACCTTTCATTCGACATTATAAAAACATTATTAAAACCGCCGTTATTAACTAACTAACTAACCATCACGCCGTTTCCCCGCAGGGGTAGGCAGAGAGGATGGCCCGCCAAACAACTCGATCTTGGCATACACCTTATAAATAAATATAAATCAACTGTCTACCAAGATGAGAAATAAAGAATAGTTACACAGGTAACTAGTCTTACTGGTCAGTTAGTCCACTAGATTGGAGATTAATCTACAACCTCGTACGTGTGTAGACTAGCATCCTTGTTGGTACCTACATTTTATGTGCGCCGGCCAAATGGCTCTCATCTCTTCGGGCATTAATAATCCCATCCCCTGTTATTGCAGGAGCCCCGTAATAATTAATAAATGTTGAATACGCCATGAGAATGTGTTCCCAGTCCCGAGTGAACTGAGGTACTTTACTCCAGAATGCATAATTCTGTTATCTAGCACTCTGCAAATTCTGCTTGTTTTAATCTCGTAGCGATTCGTCGCCCACAACACAAACAGGCGTATCTCATATGTAGCAACTTTCCAGCAGAGCTAGAATATTTTTTTGCTGATTCTAACACATTTTATTACATGTTTCGTCGTTGTAATGTATCTGTAATTATTACCCCAATTGCGAAACACGTAATAAAATATATAAGAATCTGTCAAAAAACTGCTTTTTGGCTCTCCTGGGAAGTTGCTAAATATGAGATACGCCTGTTTTTGTTGTGGGCGACGAATTGTAAGGTTTGCTACCTATTATAATTATATATTTAGATAAGCAATTTATTAGAAAAAAACACTGACAAATATTTAAATCTTGTATTCAATAAAATAAAATAAATTAACATAAGATAGCACGTATAGCTTACGTATGTTAGATATTTTCCAAATTGTCGGGAGGTTTTTTTAACATTATTTCGGTGCTCGCCTACCCAAGTTATGAGACAAAATTTAATATTTATGCGGGATTAATTTCATCAAGGTTTTATGGCATTTTTAAATTGCTTTATGTCTACATACACAGACCCCAGTAAAATTCAAATGGTCTGGTAGTGGAAATGAAAAAGCATCTCGGCAATTTAACCAGCTCCGCTTGAATTTACCCAGTTTCAAGTCACGAGGAGCCTTATTTAGTAATCACATCATTTTCGTGGACTCAATTTATAGCACACATCATACATTCATTGCCAGTCACAGCAGACTTCGCACAAGTATTTTTTTTTTACTTATATAAGCTTAATAGAATATTTCTCGTGGATTAATAACACGCTTATGGGGTCATTTTATTTCTTCCTCGAGCCTCCCGGCTCCTATTTTCTTCTACCCTTTTCTCGGTCTGCCTCTGGTCATGATTTGCGGTGCCTTTATCACCTGGCATTTTTTCTTCGTCACCATCCTATCGTAGTCTTAAATACCTAAAGAAACTTACAACGCTTTTACTATTAGCTAATATTAAGCTAAAATTATACTGAAAAATCTTAAACACTCTTTTTTTATTAATTATTAAGTTAATTTTTTTTTAAATATAATTTTAAATCAAATTTAATGATGTTATTATTAAGTTCTGCGTGTATTTTTAGTTTTTACTATTGAGATAGCTGTTTCGACGTTCAAGGCCGTTTTCAAACTGCGGTTAATCCACATTATGACGCCTTATTTATGATTTTATTTACTCCTACCCCATTCTAATTTGAACTGGTTTTTAAAAATAATGATTTATTATCGGTAAAACCGATTTAGTTAGAAGATAATTAAAATTCTCTGTTCTGTAAGATTTTTACATTTATAATGTGTTTCCTCGTATTTAAATGGTAATGTTTTCTGTCAAGCGGGAAGTGATTACATTCGATTCTTATGTTCAACTGTGAAGGAGATTTTATTATTAACGGTGTTGGCTCAGTTAGTAATGTCGGTTGGTGCCTTTCCAATATATCAGAATATCCTCTACATATCTAATATAGTATAGTATGTATTTAGCTAAAGGAGACTTAAGAGTTATGTTTTCAATATAATCCATACATATCTCTGCTAGAAGTGGACGTGGACTTGAACGGTGATCCCTTGGGAAGACCATTATTTTGTTGATAGTAGGTATCATTGAAAAGAAAATAATTCGTTTCTACGCAAATTTTTATGGGTTGGAATAACTCTTTTCTTATCACCGGATTAATATTACATTTTTCAAATATATTTTCAATTATTATAAGGCACTCTTCAATGGGGATGTTGCTAAATAAGGATAAAGAAATGAGTTGACTGTTATCAACATTTTTAATTTTACTAACTAGTTCTATCGAGTTTTTGACGCTATAATGTGGTGAAAAATTAGTATATTTTTTGAAGATGAATTTAAGTATTTTTGTCAAGTTTGTTGTAGGAACGTTAATAAAAGATACCACGGGTGGATTTTAGGTTGCATTTGATGTATATAAACTAATGCGTACATGGTTACATTTCATTGTGTATATAATTATAGTTTTACAGTAAGCATAACAATTATTTTAAATACATTCATTCTTGAGACTTGCTGGCATCTCATCGTACATTTTCAGTCCCCTACACATTATGCTATCTTGATTTTTTTCTTCCAGGAATCAATCACTCAATTCTTGAATCCTGATTGCTCATCGCATAATATGTTATGTTTTTCCAAATACTCAACGAGTTGTACCTTTATTACCATTTCCAGTATCAGTTCATATTTTAGTAATATATTTATTGGTCTAAATTCTTCATATTTCTTGGTATTGCCAACTTTTGGAATAATCATAATTTGGATCACAATAGATGTTTTCCACGTTTCTGGAAATTTTCCACTTCGTAAAGATTAATGTATTATATTCAATAGAAGAGGTCCTATTACTGGTATCGCGTCTTTCAAAATTGATTCCATCTGGACTTTCCATTGGTTTGGTGCTATTAAGAATCTGTAAAAGATACGTTTCGTCAATCTCTTTAAACACAGGTTCTTCTCAATTAAGCTGAATATTTCGAACGTGGATGTCTTCCTTCAGTATTGGTATACTATGGTGTAATTCTGTTATGCTGTTTACAAAATATTTGTTGAAGCGGTTCTGTACGCTACCCCGAATCTGTTGTGGAAATTCAATGTCATATTACATCCCTTTGTCTTCAGTTTGTACTAATCCCTTTACGGTTTTCCACATTTTTTGTGTCTCCTTTTTCATAGATTTTTTTTTTCAAAGTATTCGTTTTTACAAACTTTCAATGATTTTAAGTATTTATTTCTCAATGTTTTTAATAATATCCAGTCATGTGGGTTTTTTGAGATTTTCGCTATCTTGTACAGCCAATCTCTTTCAAATTGTACTGATGGTAGTTTTTTATTATACCGTATATTTGTTCCTCATTTCACCAACTCTACATTGGTCATTGTAAAATATTTTTAATCATCGAAGATAGTATTAACAACTCCCAAATCAGAAAGCGATTTGAACCCAGGATCTCGTGATCTATCCAATTGAGCTACGGCTACCCCAATCAGTCCCATCATGTTTATCCCATTTGCATATCATTACATTATAGTTAATATTATCTTAAATGATTAAAAATATATAAATGATACTTTCATACTTTCGCTTATTTCATGCTAGGGGGTTAACTTCGATAAAAACATCAATAATATAGTCGAAAACGACTTTCAATAAACTGTATTATTATTCCATACATCGTGTACGTGTATCTCGTACAATATACAATATTTCTACATGAATCCCCATTATTACATATCCGTGTATCTACCTGTTGACGAACTAATTAAACGGTTTAACGGTTTTTTCAAAAATGAATTACCGACATGATATTACGCAATAAGGTATGTGATTTTTTACGGAATTATTGAAATGATATTCACACAACGTAAATGTGAAAAAAAAAGAGAAAATAAAAATATTTGGGCATGACAGCGCAAAATAATAACTGCCAATGCTGTTTCGGAGTACCGTGTGTGTGTGAGCAAAATAGAACATAATGCATTTATGACATTAGTATCATTTACATAATATATTATTTGGCAATTTTTTCAACAATTCACATTCACACTGACATGGAAGTCTCGCACACTTAAATATTTTAATTTGGGCTGTGGATTAGATGTTGATATTCCCGTTGCATAGCAATCCTACAGACGATGATTGAAAAGGAATAGTAAAAATATGTCTCATTTTAAATATAAAGGTAGATTACGGGTACCTAATCTGCTCATAATTAATAAATAAAATAATTATATCTGTATATAAAACACAGTTACAGAAGAGCAAACCAAAGCAGGCACTAAACGTCACTAAATCTGTGACTTATTATTAGATTAGAACATTCGAAACTTGAGAAATAAAGTTAATAAGTTGTTTAATATCTTCGGGAAACTTGGAACTCTTGCGGAAGTTTAACTGCGAAATCAAAACTTCAAGAATTTACTCGAGAATAACGTAATACTGGAAATGTTTTTTTGTCGTAAGTAACCCTTGTTTACACATAAATATATGCTCACAATGGCCGCCGTACTTCAGCCAAAGCCAGCACTAAAAGTTGACACCAATTTCCCCATAAATATCGGAGATTTATGACTTTTACTTAGGCTCTAGGACAAAGCCTTTCTTTGATAAATTGCTGTTTTAACGAAAACAGTGTTTTTAATGACCCCCTTCAGTTTTTTGTGGAATTATTTCATTATTTTCAAACGCCTGACGTAGAATGAAAAAACGTTTCTACTTTGTTTGTCTTCAATAACTACTGAAATACCTTTCTTGTAGTCGAATGCCGAAGAAATTTTCAAATTATTTTCACGAAATTCAATCTCGAAAATATGTGATGGATAGATTCTTTGCCAATTGAAATGGTAAATGGAATTTAATCTTCTTTTCAAACATTCTTCATAAATTAAAGTATAAAAAGCAGCTTAAAATAGGACAGAAATAATGGAAGTAATAACCTTTCCATAAAATATTACAATATTTAAAAAAAAAACTATTTGCTCGAAATAATGGAGTTTCGTTTAATTTTGCTCGTCGCCGTGTATTCGTTGTTAGGTAAAATGACTTACCGCAAGTAAATTGGATTTGAAAATTTGCAAACACAATTAAATTTTCTATCAATATTCTTTATAGAGCATTCTTTGAAAAGCTAAACGATTTGACACGATAATAAAAATAATATTCTCAGCATAGGTAACGAATTACCCGTTCCCTGGTATATGGGTTTCCTAAACATACCCAGCAGAATCGAGATAAAAGAGTCAAAGATGTATCCTACAATAATTCACAGTTTTTTGAGTCATAAATAGTCTTTGTATTCATGATTTGATAAGAAAAGTTTTTTAGTAGTGATTATAAATGCCACTTTCGGTGATACTTTATAAAAAACCCATATCTGACGACCTCCGTGGTCGAGGGGTAATTCTCTCGACTATGAATCCAAAGGTCACGGTTTCAAATCCCGGCGTGCGCAAGTAAATTTTATTTAATTAATTTGTGTTGTTTCACAATTAAATTATTTTAAAATAATACATAGTATATTTGCGCACGTTCCAGAGTGGAAGATACTCTCGGTATCGCTCTGGTGAAAGACCACCATTCAGAATTGAAACGTTGCTTGAAATGGCTTTTAACCGTGTTTGATGACCAGATCTGAATAGCCAGGTATTTCCCCACCTTCCTCTTCCTCTCCTCTTTCCCCTCGTCAATACCTTCAGCCTCACAACATTCCCCAATTGAGAATTCCATCTCTCTCTGGCTCCAGACGGTTGGGAGCAGTTGGGACTCTTGTACGGTATTCACATAAAAAAAATTTTTTAAATAAAAATTTGCTAGATTTTTGTTAAATGGAAAGTTCTATAGTAAGAAATTATGTATGCAAAATTAACCTCTATATGCGTACTTCATCTGAAATGTTTAAAATCTGTTGAGAAAACTTGTGCGTGCGGTATTGGTATGACAATGATGGATGTATTTAAATGTTCAACGTCGGTGTTAATAATAGCGGGCTCTTTAGCTGTTTAATGATACCTCCATGAGGTTTATTTAAAGAACGATTGCTGATGGGATTACGTTGTGTGGAAGACGGTAAGATTAAATTGTTTAAATAAATAATTTGTTACCGGAAAGAAAAATGACTCGTTGTCCGCTTCCTGTGAATATTTTATTCCACGGTTATATAGAAGCGTACCTACCAGAAATCCTACGCTTGCCCGAGTAGTAAATATAGATACGCTTACTGAAAATATTGGATCATACGAGTACATCTGAAGAGTTTTACACGATTCACAAGTCATTGATTCACCCCTGCCCTACAAGATGCATTTATTTTCGGTGAAAGTAACTCAGATGTAACTTCTAATACCAAGAACGTAAACTGACGCCGAATATTGCAACTTAATGAAAACTGTGATTGTTTTAGTAAAATCGACAATAATGCATGTGGTCCATAGAAATAGTACACGAAGGATTTCATAAGTTGAAAGAGTAATAATAATCCTTGGTCCGACAAAAACATTAACTCGATGAAACGGGGTTTTTAATGTTATCAATTCTGGGAAGGGCAGACTTCTCTGGAGAAAATTACTACTTTTAAATAAATAAAAAATTAAACATTTCTGACAGGCACGTCTTAATTTAATATCAACAGACGAATTAGAAATTTCTTTGTGAACACCACTTTTTTTTAATAAATATATATCAACATGTTTCGAAAGCAAAGCTTTTCTGTTTAGGACATACAGAATACCAAAAAATAATAATGTCGAGTGTGGACAAATGACAAACATGGAACACAATAAAGTAAGAATAGACAAATTGTAAACGGTCACCCGACAGTTGATCCCCCCGACAGTTGATCCCTCTGACAGTTGATCCCTCCGACAGTTGATCCCTCCGACAGTTGATTCCTCCGACAGTTGATCCCTCCGATAGTTGATCCCTCCGACATTTGATCCCCCCGACAGTTGATCCCTCCGACAGTGGATCCCTCCGACAGTTGATCTCTCCGACAGTTGATCCCTCTGACAGTTGATCCCTCCGACAGTTGATCCCTCCGACAGTTGATCTCTCCGATAGTTGATCCCTCTTACAGTTGATCCCTCCGATAGTTGATCTCTCCGACAGTTGATCCCTCCGACAGTTGATCCCCTAAAGAATTACTTCTGCCGTACGTCCTTATTCGTAAAGTGAGTATATTTGCAGGCGTCTTGAATGGAAATACACTACATAAAATATTTTTACTAACAATTATATCGAGTCTCCGAAGGAGTATGCAGTGGTATACGGCCGAATAATAAAATACGACACATTTATATATGCAGTCGGCTTACGGAAAATATGCTATGGGTTCCTACTTGCATATAATATAACTAAATGCTCCGAGGGGGTAAGCAGAGAGGACATACGTTCGAAGGCATTACAAAAGTCAATATAATTATATTTGCAGGCGTCTTGAGTGGAAATATATAATATATAAGAGTGGAGTATATATAAATTTAAGTATGCAGTACTAGTGCGAGACCTCCGCTGTTAGATCGATTTACCAGATGAACAAATTACAATTTTATTACCTGATACAGTAATTAGGGTAGTAGAAGTGAAGTACTCTCACCTATTCAAAAACTACCTACCACCGAACGAATTTTGTTACGAACATATAAAATTAATATTTTTGTACATTATTTGCTAATTTCAAACCTAAAATCGACTTTAACAGTACCTAATAATAATTTTATCCCCAATGCTTTTGATTGAAAATATGTTTTATAATTTACTTAAATAATTATTTTTAGTATAAAACATTGATACTACAATAATTTATTAATAACAATAATAACACGACGCATGCAAATATAAGCATACTTACTTTACAAATGAATACGTACTGCAGAAATAATTCCTTACGGGATCAATTGTCGGAGGGATCAACTGTCAGAGGTATCAACTGTCGGAGGGATCAACTGTCGGAGGGATCAACTGTCGGAGGGATCAACTGTCGGAGGGCCAACTGTCGGGGGATCAACTGTCGGGGGATCAACTGTCGGGGGATCAAGCTATTTTGCGAAAGATTTTTGGATTTCGCTGCTTTCGCTTGTTATTTTATAGTGACGGAAGGAAAAATCTGCTACATTCACTTTTTTACAGACACTAAATTAAAATATTTCAATTTCTTATGCTGATTCATTTGCGTTAGCCTTTATACTGTATTGATTTCTGTGTATTTTATTTACTTTTTGTGTAATTAAAACTTTAAAATATTTCTGCATAATTAATATACCTGTTGAAAAAACTTATTAACTATGAACAAGACGATGAGACAATTATTTCTCATTTAACAAATAATTCTAAGAAAAAGTTCCACTAGAATTCTAATTAACGTCTTTGTCAAAACTTTGTTAGTTAATTTTCTCTTAATTATTTTCATGTAGATCATACGTCAAAGATCAATATTTATCAATTTTGTTTTATGCCAGACGATAGACTTAATGGGAAAATTTGGGTATCACTAACTCAGAATATGTTGCGGTGGTATATTAGTTACCGAGTTAACTGTAGTTATAAGTTGTTTTTTGTATTTTTGTGAAACTCCAATGTGGTGGTATTTAGCAAAAAATATTGCTCAGAAAATGACAAAGTAACATTATTATAATATGTCTCCCTACAAATCACAACAAAGAAGCAAAAAGTAATGATTCCACCGAAGCGAAATCGCGTTAAGGTCATTTTGTTGTTCGATGCAATGAGATGGAAAGAGTCTGCGGCCGTTTGGGAAATTTTACGATCGATGCTATCATCATGTTACGATAGGACCTTTGTTTTATGTCCTTACGAAAAAGGACAATTTTATTAAGGCTGATATCCCGCTTCCGCCCGAGTCCGACTCGAGGGCTGCGGGCTGCGAGCGTTCTTTGGAAATGAATTTCACAAGACATTTAACTCGGCAAAGCTTCCACAATTCCACCGGGAAAGATGTCAATATCGGGATAATCCGTGCATCATTCGAATTTTTATTTTTAGATTTACAGCCTTATCTGTTATTTTTTTTTAGTTAAACGATACGTAATAAAACATTTGCTGCATTGAAATAAACTAAAACCTACATGTTCCGAAGGGTTTTGACTCCGAACCGGTTGACCAGGGTTCGATTCCAGGCAAAGTCAAAAAAATATTCGAATAGAAAAACGAAAATATGTGTTACTTTGCGGATTAGTAATATACCGAATTGTAATCGAGGGGATTATTGCTGGAAACGAAGTAGCAGAAAAAAGATACTGCACTTAAAACTTCAAAATCTATACATATGATTTGTACTGGTATAACTGCATTTCCGCGGAGTTATTCCGGGCTGCAGGACTACGGGTAAAATCGCTCCGATGATAGTCAACTCCGAGAGAAGGGGTTAACTAATATTTTGGAATATTATCTTAACTATAAAGCTGGAATCTATTTATCTGAAGCAGCGCAAAATCTTCAACTGTTGTGTAGATAATGAAATTTACACTGATTTTGTGTGTAGATAAAATTTACCGTATTTTTGTAGATTTTGGAAAATTTGAAGAAATATAAACCTAAACCATTTTTTATAGAACTGAGTACAGAAAAAAATCGAAATATTCCAATACACGTTAATCCGGTACACGTTAATCCATCTTAAAATAACAATGGTTTAAATAATGATGTAATATTTAAATAAAGAAGTAATAATTGAAGCGATACACCAATCCTGTCTTAGCACCGAATGTTTGGGATAAATCGACTCGAGCAGTATAGTTCCCGATAGAGCTTAAATATAGCGGAACATTCCGTATAAACATTGACACGTGGTTAATCCCCACATTAGGAAGTTGTTTCAATCCTGTTCTCGGTCGTTAAATGCTATATCATTCGAGGAGGATATAAAATTTGTCTTCTCAAGAAGAGCGGAGACTTATCTCGGAGCACTGTCTCGCTTTTGGCAAATCCCCACTCGCGGGACTTACGCAAGAACTCTTTGAAGGGGCTACATACATTCGTAGTACTTCTCAGGAATATACCCGTACTAGCTCCCTGGCAGATACGTTATTTGGGAACCTACAAAGGGAGCGGACTTTCAATCCTGTACTTATCCTCTTCTCATCTCCGTGAAATGTTTGCCAATAAGTCGGTTGCTAATGCTTTATTTTAAGAACGGTTTCCACAAACCAACAAATACGAGAAGCATAATTAAAATATGTTATCATCTACTTCCATGTTTTCGTGGAAAGCAAACATTTTGAGCCATGAATTTATTAAATAAAACGCGGGCACTTTGTTTTTCTCAACCAGTTTATTCATATTTTTATGCAGACCTTGTTTTGCATCGACCCAAACTTCATCAGAATATTGGGCCGGTAGCTTATTCGTGGTAAAGATAAAGCGGTGGTTAAAACGTTGAAAAGTTAAAAAAAAAAAACATCGTTTATTTAACTCCGTTACTTTTGGCCTGTAACAGTATGTATAAAACGTACCCCATGTTTTTAAAAAAAAAAATTTATGGCCATTATTAAAAACTTTAAGAACGGTATATTTATTTATTTTTAAATCTGCTAGGTAATTATTATGCATGACAGCTTTTTCGGCCTCCAAAGGCTTTATCAAACGGTTTGATAATGACATCGAACATCGTTGAAAAGTTACACATCTGAAAAAATAAGCAATTCTATCGAGTAAATTCAAGCGTTGGGGTCAGAGCTTATTGACTGCTCGACCTGAAATTTTGGCACTGTGTTTATTTTGATGACCTTAACGTCATTTTAAAATAGGTCATCATAAAATCATCGAAAAGTGACAGATTTGAAAAAATAGAAAATTCCATGAAGTAAATACAAGCGTTTAGGCCGATTTTATCGTAAAATAAGTGAAAAGTGGACTAAAATTAAATCATTGTCATTTGTAAAAAATCACCAATCCTATGGAGTAAATTGAAGAATTCAGGTAGGAATTTATTGGCATTTTCTCGGGCACTATGTGATCGACCTGAAGTTTTGGATCAGTGTTTATTTTGATGGCTTTAAAATGATTTCATAAAGAAATCTGCCAAAATGGAATGCAAGTGTTGGGGTCGGAACTTAATGATATTTATTTATGTATGAATTTATTTTTATTATGGTGGCCTTACACGATTTCATTTAAAAAGGCATTAAAAAGTGACACTTGTGAACAAAAAATAACCATTTCTATGAAGAAAATCTAAGCGTTGCGATCGGAACGTTAATATCATTTTCCCAGACACTCTGGTACCGGATCGACTTAAAATTTTGGATTGGTGTTTATTTTGATTGCCTTAATATGATTTGAATCCACCGAATGTGACACTTTTGAATAAAATAACCAATTCCATGGAGTAAATGCAAGCATGTGGGTTGGAAATAGTGATGCACAAGCCGAGGCCCATTTCGTACTCCCAGGTACTCCCAGGGCACAGAAATTGTTTTTGTTGACTCCATGTCCTTCATTTTTTGAACAAATTTTGAATATAGAAGTAGCTCTAGAGATTCCGAATTCTCAATAACTTTTCCTCATTATAAAATTCACTTTTAAGAGCTTTTCGTTGTACATACCTAAACTACCAACTTTGTTTTGCAGGTTTTAAGTTGCACTGCTGGCTGCAACATTATGTTATAAGATGAAATACAAAAATATTTACAATGTTGTGTAGAATGGGAAAATAAAATTAATTTAATATACCAGAGTCTATTAATTTATCCGATGAAATCCGCAATGAATTTGAATGGTACACTGCCCCAAAGGATATGCATACAAAAACGCAATCAGCAAATCCACCGAGGTACTGCGGAATCTGTAGGTCTGTACTTCGATAATATAAATATTACAGTAAATGCATCAGCTTTGTTTCTGTATCTTATATCGGAGTAATACGGCGTGTAATCTTCCTCTAAAAGTACAAGGCGTTTGATATTTTACGGGTGGTCGAAATAATATTTAGTAGAGGAATGGCTTGTGTAGTACTGCGGAATCTGTAGGTTTGTACTTCGATAATGTAAATATTACAGTAAATGCATCAGCTTTGTTTCTGTATCTTATGTCGGAGTAATACGGCGTGTAATCTTCCTCTAAAAGTACAAGGCGTTTGGTATTTTACGGGTGGTCGAAATAATATTTAGTAGAGGAATGGCTTGTGTAGTACTGCGGAATCTGTAGGTCTGTACTTCGATAATATAAATATTACAGTAAATGCATCAGCTTTGTTTCTGTATTCATGTCGGAGTAAACGGCGTGTACCCTTTCCTCTAAAAGTACAAGGCGTTTGTATTTACGGTGGTCGAAATAATATTTAGCAGAGGAATGGCTTGTGTAGTACTGCGGAATCTGTAGGTCTGTGTACTTCGATAATAGAAATATTACAGTAAATGCATCAGCTTTGTTTCTGTATCTTATGTCGGAGTAAAACGGCGTGTAATCTTCCTCTAAAAGTACAAGGCGTTTGGTATTTTACGGGTGGTCGAAATAATATTTAGTAGAGGAATGGCTTGTGTAGTACTGCGGAATCTGTAGGTCTGTACTTCGATAATATAAATATTACAGTAAATGCATCAGCTTTGTTTCTGTATCTTATGTCGGAGTAATACGGCGTGTAATCTTCCTCTAAAAGTACAAGGCGTTTGATATTTTACGGGTGGTCGAAATAATATTTAGTAGAGGAATGGCTTGTGTAGTACTGCGGAATCTGTAGGTTTGTACTTCGATAATATAAATATTACAGTAAATGCATCAGCTTTGTTTCTGTATCTTATGTCGGAGTAATACGGCGTGTAATCTTCCTCTAAAAGTACAAGGCGTTTGGTATTTTACGGGTGGTCGAAATAATATTTAGTAGAGGAATGGCTTGTGTAGTACTGCGGAATCTGTAGGTTTGTACTTCGATAATATAAATATTACAGTAAATGCATCAGCTTTGTTTCTGTATCTTATGTCGGAGTAATACGGCGTGTAATCTTCCTCTAAAAGTACAAGGCGTTTGGTATTTTACGGGTGGTCGAAATAATATTTAGTAGAGGAATGGCTTGTGTAGTACTGCGGAATCTGTAGGTTTGTACTTCGATAATATAAATATTACAGTAAATGCATCAGCTTTGTTTCTGTATCTTATGTCGGAGTAATACGGCGTGTAATCTTCCTCTAAAAGTACAAGGCGTTTGGTATTTTACGGGTGGTCGAAATAATATTTAGTAGAGGAATGGCTTGTGTAGTACTGCGGAATCTGTAGGTTTGTACTTCGATAATATAAATATTACAGTAAATGCATCAGCTTTGTTTCTGTATCTTATGTCGGAGTAATACGGCGTGTAATCTTCCTCTAAAAGTACAAGGCGTTTGGTATTTTACGGGTGGTCGAAATAATATTTAGTAGAGGGAATGGCTTGTGGGTTTACTATTTCTTCTTTTCTTCTCTGAAAGGTAATATAAGTTTATTTTTCTTAATATTTATGTTATTACTTATATTTGATATGTATTTACACTCTTTGTAGATTTGTCCAGCAATGTGTAAGATTACTCTATCCTCCCCACGTTCCAGTATAAATAAAGTTTTTAGTTTTTCATGGAAAGTAATTACTTTGTGGTTTGACATATTTATTAAATTAAACGAACACTTTATTTAGAACCAATAATTTAATTAAAATTCATCACCAACCGGTTTCGCTTATACAAAGCTTCATCCATAGAGTGAGTATCCATATATATGTGAGACATAAAATCAGTGGCTGATTTTTGGTCTCACCCAGGTGTCGTAAGTTCAATTCCTCGGCTGGCTAATTCCTCCATTATGACACAAGCAACATCTTCCGCTTACTGTGATGGCAGTAGAAGATTTTCAAAATTGTCAGGTTATTTGTAACCAGGAAATATTTGTCTTTCTTAAATGAATACAAATACAATACAATATAATAAGAGGGAGAGAAAATATAAAACCAAACAACGGAACAGTGAGACAGAGATATGCTTACATAAAATAGAATGGGATAACACATAAAAAATAAAAATACAGAATGTCGAAGGAGGGAGGCATTTAGAGAAAGCCGGAAGTTTTGTCAGGTTATTTGTAACCAGGAAATATTTGTCTTTCTTAAATGAATACAAATACAATACAATACAATATAATAAGAGGGAGAGAAAATATAAAACCAAACAACGGAACAGTGAGACAGAGATATGCTTACATAAAAAAGAATGGGATAACACATAAAAAATAAAAATACAGAATGTCGAAGGAGGGAGGGATTTAGAGAAAGCCGGAAGTTTTGTCAGGTTATTTGTAACCAGGAAATATTTGTCTTTCTTAAATGAATACAAATACAATACAATACAATATAATAAGAGGGAGAGAAAATATAAAACCAAACAACGGAACAGTGAGACAGAGATATGCTTACATAAAATAGAATGGGATAACACATAAAAAATAAAAATACAGAATGTCGAAGGAGGGAGGCATTTAGAGAAAGCCGGAAGTTTTGAGTTAACGAGAAATATATCTAATATAGGACTGTAGAACAAGTTACTTTGATTATTAATAGCCGTTCGTAACGCTTGATACCATTTTTAACTAATATTTGGTCTACCGCCTGATTTCGCCGTTTTATAAACGTTCGTCAGATTACCGGTCGTTTGACAGCTGTCAGTTGTTATCCGACGATCGCTTATTTGAAACCATCCACTACTTTAAATACAATGTATGATTTGCATTTTTGAAATGGATTCCTTATCGAGCAGTGAAAGTTATAACAGGCGAATGACAGTTATTCGAGATAAAAAACGAACGGATAACGGCACGTTAACCAACCGGTTGGTTACGTAACATAAATTTGGTAGTTCGTTTGCCTTTATTACTATCAATTTGAACGGCTTCCTTTACCTCTAAAGATTCTAAACTATCTAATATTATGCCAAAACCATTTGTGTGTAGAATATTTATTTATTTATTAGCGCCCCAAGGGGCTTTTACATATTTTAACATTAAAATGATTATGTGTACAGAACGTTAACATGATGCATAGTTGGTATATAAGTGTAACATATTTATAATATATTTGTATGTATAATAATGTATTAGTGCATGACAAAGAAAAGTTATAAAGGAAAAGGCTTTTAATTTGTGGATACTACTCTTTTTATAGAAATAGTAATAGCCTGATCTACATGATACATAATATACAAGTGCGTAATATAATGTAATATAAGTGCATGACATTGTGAAAAAAAAATCAATGTGTTTTTATATTGTGGATGATGTAAAAATGTGTGAAATTGCATAATACATAATATAGTACATGATACATAGAAAGAAAAAAGAGGAACAAGTTTTTGGATTGTAGATAAGTACAAAGATAATATATAAAAATAAAAAAATAATTAAACAATAGCTCTTGTAAATGTTGCAACATACAAATATGACTCAGGTATCTTTTAAACATGAGTAAACGTATATTAAATATATCTATAGCAGAGGTGAATTTATTTAAAAGTATATGTAGACGAGAAATGGGTGCATGCATTTGGTAGTTAGTCCCAGAATTATTGTTAAAGAATAACATATTTTGCCGAGTTTGTTGATTGGTACTTGATTGAGTTGAAGTTGATTAGTTGCAGGAGTTCACAACAGTCTAATAAGGAATAAATAATTTTTAATAAAAAAGTTAAGTCTGTTATTTTTCTTCTGTTTTCTAGAGTATGAATTTTGAGTGTATTTAGCAAGAATGTATAGTTTATGTGTTGTATTGGGATGTGCAGTTTGAAGTTAATGAAATGTAAAAATTTGCGCTGCACGCGTTCAATATTTTTTTATATGAATGATATAGTATGGGGACCACACTATTGAATTGCCTTCTAATATGCTGCGCACTAATGACAAATATACGATTTTTATAACTTCCAGCGAATCAAAGTCTTTGATAGTTCTAATTATAAATCGCAATGTCTTCATACCTTTATTAGTTATTTGTTGGATGTGATTTACAAAATTTCATTGCGTATCAAACGAAACTCCGAGATCACTAATTTCGTTGACTTTTTCCAAGATTTTGTTATCTATAGCGTAGTTAAATGATAAGGGGGTTTAGATTCGACAAAATGTCAGTGTCTTGCATTTATCAACGTTGAGAAATAAGTTATTAGCGATACACCAATTATGTAATCTATCGATGTTTAACTGTAAGATTATGCAGTCGCTAATATTGGATAATTCTTTGTATAGTTTAATATCATCGGTAAAAAGCAGAACTTCTACATCGTCGAAACAAGTTACGATGTCATTATTGAATATTAGGAATAGAATGGGACCGAGATGACTTCATTGCGCCAGACTACTAGTTGCATTAAGTAGCTTAGATTTTAAAGGCTTAATTTTGACGAAATTTTGAATATTAATGCCGGTGCTATGATTATGGGTGTGATCTTTTTCAAGCATCTATTTTGTGTAGTTTTATTTTTATTTTTTATATCTGTTTCATTTTGATAGTTGTTAATATATTGTAATATATAATTATTAAAAAATATATTACAATGAGATTTATAAGCTTCAATAAGGTATTCCAAAATGAAAAAATAAATTAGTTGTTCACATCGAAGTATTTGTCTTATTCAACTTAGTAAAAATATAACATGTGATTTTTAACTATAAATTAAAAAATCTGTTTGTATGTTGCATTCACAACCAAAAAACGGTTACCGTTAGTATATTGCAATTTTCACAGCATTTTCTGATGGAATTTATAGGTAAACTCAATTATTTTCAGCTCGGAGCCCCATTTCCTTCAGGCACTATGGCGCCATTAAATACCCATTTCCTTATTAAATTACATTAATGGAAAACGTCACATTATTCCCACAATATTTTTTTAAAAACCATTGAAACTCGAGCGAAGCAGGGTAGTAATTATAAGAAAGAAGAGTCCTGAACAGAATGAGGGATTGGTGAATATTTTGTAGAAGTAAATAAAATTTTTTAAACTGAAGTTTTATTTTTTAATAAATGAATAAAAAATATACTTTGTATTCACCAAAAGTTAAATAAGTTATTTAATAAAGTTTTTTATTATGTACCAAACACAGTGGAAGTAAATATGGCTGCAGCGAATGAGTAGATCCGGAAAGCTGGAAAGCAGGGTGTAGAGGAGCAGTTTCATCTCAACTTAGCTGCCAGGAGGCTATTTCAATTTCCTTTCAGAGTGAACTCCCCTGGAGAGCTCGGCGGGAAAATGTCGTCGAAGCAATCGCCGATAAAAACTATGACTTTTCCTGATACAATAGGCCGGTGCAAGGGGATGTCATGAACGACAAAGGATATTAAAATATCTTATTAATGTAATAAAATAATTTTGTTAGTCACGAATATGTTTTTATGTTGGATTAGCGGAAGATATAACTTGTTAAGATATTATATATTAAATGAAAAACACAATTTGTAAAACACCACTTTTATTGAATTAATAACCGTCGCCAACCAGGTTTCACTTCACCAAAGCTTCGTCAGGGCTTATTATTAACTAAGGATAATTAGATACAGGCACGTATATATACATAAAACAATGAGTGAAAGAGATATAAAATGAAAGAAAGAGACACATATAGAGTGGAAGAGGAGACATTATTTAGGGAGGATAAGTGGGGGGGGAAGGAAAAAGGAGGGGGGGAAAGGGGGGGAAACAGCTGAGATTACCGGAATAAATTAAGTATGGGACTATTAGTTAAATTAATTTGGTTATTAATAATGTTTAAATTATTATTAACTGCTTTTTTGATCTCGAGGGCTTCTAAATTGTTTAATCTTATTCCAATTCCATTTTTATGTAATATTTTAATACCCGAGTCTTTATCGAATGAGTGATCTGATTCTATTAAGTGATTCGCGAATTCTGAAAAGGCATTATTATTTAGACATCGTAAGTGCTCTTTTACTCTTACGTTGACGTTCCGGGCCGTTTTACCGATATAAAAAGCCTGACAATCTTTACAATTAAGTTGATATATACCCGAGTGGCTTAGTCTATCATCATTATCTTTGGTATTAATTAAGAATTTACCTAAATGATTATTCGTATAAAAAGCGGGTTTTATTTCAGGTGGGAATTTTTTAACGCTCAAAGAAGAAAAGTTATTTGTATAAAGGACTCTACGCCATTGGAATGTTTGATTAATGTTTAAATTATTAGAGTTGTTGTAGAGTTGTTGTTGAAGCGAAACCTGGTTGGCGACGGTTATTAATTCAATAAAAGTGGTGTTTTACAAATTGTGTTTTTCATTTAATATATAATGTCACACCCCAAAGTGTTTGCTTCCTTTGAAAAAAAATGTTAAGATATTGTTTCAGCTTTTAACTCAAAGTGCAAATGAAGAAACTATGTCTAAAAGTGTTAATTACAATTTAGGATATTTTCTAAGAAAAGACAATTAAACTAAAAAAAATCTAGGAACAATAAATATACACGTCTATATTACTTCTAGTTCGTTTTTCAAGTAATTAGTGTTTTTTTATGCCTTCCTATTTTAAATTTGTCATAAACAAGCGTAACAATCAGTCAAGTAAGTCATATTCGCGAAAAAAAATTACGTATGTACGTAATAAGTTATGTTCTGTTTATATTATACATTGTAATACATCAACCAATGTCTTTGTGTGATCTGGTTTTTATGATTATCCGCTTTAAATTACATTCAATCGGACTAAAAAATTGTCAAAATACACATTACAATTAATAAATTCAGTTTTTTTTTACCTGAAAGTATTGTTTTTATGCGTAATTTACCTCTGAGAGCACTCTGATTTAATAATGTCATAATCGAATATCGGGTTTAACAAAGTAGTTTTAAGTAACGCCAAAAGCTCAGGATCTGTATGCCTGCTCCTTAGCAAGCACTTGGACGAGTCAGAGGATAAATTTATGGGCCACTTCAATCTACGCAAAACAGATGAGTTCCTTATTTTAATTTACCTCTGAGAGCACTCTGATTTAATAATGTCATAATCGAATATCGGGTTTAACAAAGTAGTTTTAAGTAACGCCAAAAGCTCAGGATCTGTATGCCTGCTCCTTAGCAAGCACTTGGACGAGTCAGAGGATAAATTTATGGTCCACTTCAATCTACGCAAAACAGATGAGTTCCTTATTTTAATTTACCTCTGAGAGCACTCTGATTTAATAATGTCATAATATAATATCGGGTTTAACAAAGTAGTTTTAAGTAACGCCAAAAGCTCAGGATCTGTATGCCTGCTCCTTAGCAAGCACTTGGAAGAGTCAGAGGATAAATTTATGGGCCACTTCAATCTACGCAAAACAGATGAGTTCCTTATTTCCATTTTTTTTATATGTCAACATAAATGTACATTTCTTACAGCTTCTGTTTATACAACAAACTCATTAATTGAGAACGAGGTTCCACAACCATTGGCAACGAGCCAAAAACGGCATTTTTGTATAATAAAAATAATAATAATTGGATTACTTGTATAGCGCCGTTTTTGTAAAAAATCACCTCAATGGCGCTGTAAAATTTTTAATTCCTAGTCTTTATCTAATTATGCACAAACAGATACAGAAAAACATACTTACCTGGCAGGTCGCTTCACATGAACAAAGTTTTATTAGGAAATTAAAGTATAGAGATGATATTTTTACAGTTGCTATTTTATCCTCCTTTTCTATTTTTCTATTGATGTTACATTTCTTATAAGATCGGTGGCACAAGAAGAGTTGGCATTTATTTGAAATACTTTTAATTTTAAGGACTGGAAAATGTTTATAAAATGACCTTAAACAGCGTAAGAAGCTTCTAATGGATATTACCATTTTTTTATTTATTTTTTACACTTTTAGTTATTTACAGTGTTGCGGGCTGTGGACGCATTTGCGCACCGATGCGTGAATGTTTTAAACTTTTTCTATAAGTGACTTTAGGTGAGCACTAACCGGCTAGTCTACCTATGCAATTTACGGGTGAATTTCTTCATTTTATGGATATGATTGTCTGAAAATATGAGTTTAAGTTTTGTTCTGAATTCTGTCGAGTCTTTGATAATTCTTAAGTCATGCTTATGCATTTAGTCTTCCTCCGATGGATGAATTTCAAACTATTTTAGAAAATATTTAATTTTAAGCACTTTGGATAGCCATATATATCATACTACCATTGGACCACGAGACATAGCATGGGTACCACGGTCCATTATATTATTATGGGTAATGGCGTTCATGACCTTGTTTATTCAACACTCACCAGAGAAATGCTTATCTTTGGCACCAATATTATTATTTAATGTAAATTTCGGTGTTATGTTTTTTAATGCAATTTATTTCTTTTCCAAGTAATCAGTCTTACACTTTTCGAAAAGGGTTAGACAGGTGTATAACGTATTTGCATATGTATTTATTGAAAAAGATTTCATAATGAGAGTTTGTTTTGGAAGAAGTACCCGTACACTGGTATAGAAATCGCTGTAAAGTACGGAGCTCTGATAAATATTAGGAATCGCATTGACTGACATGGGGTAAGATGATTCCTATTTGAACGACTCCACAATAACCCTACGTTTACACTAAACATTTCAGTACACTGGGTGAGATTTTTTATTGGATTTTATTTAGGTATTTTACGTAGGTAGTACTGTGATGGTTAACTTTCCCAACAAGCCCTCCATTGATATGCTTGGTGTAACCTTAAGTGACTAGCTCAGGTGTGGGGGCTCCATCGAAGCCAGAGTAAAGTTATCCTCTCAGAAGCTGGGCGTATTGTACAGAGCCCGCAGATACTTTAATAGTACACAACTGCTGACCCTGTACAGATCGCATGTGCACCTCACTGTAAAATTTGGCAGCCACCTCTGGTTGGGAGTCCCAAAATATCTGAAAAAAACCGAGTCTGTGCAGAAACGGGCGGTTCGTTTGATAGATTCGTCGATCTTAACAAACGGATTGCAATCTTTGGAGCACCGACGTCAGGTGGGAATGCTGTCCTTGTTTTACCGGTATTTTAATGAAAAATGCTCTGAGGAACTAGCGTCATTGATCCCTTCGGCACCGGTGCATAGTCGGAAAATACGCCAAACGCGTACCCAACATTTGCACAATGTACCCAACAGTCGACATTTGTTACATGAGAACACCTCGGCTGTGGAATGATCTGCCGGCCTCTGTGTTTCCTCCATCCTACAACATGGGTCTCTTCAAGACCCAAGTTCACTCCTTCCTGTCCTCTAAAAGACCCTCCACACAGCATCCCCAAAGATGTTATAGGCCTTGAGGGAAATTATTTCCTTCAGGGTCTCCTGTGTGGAGTTACCGTAAAAAAAAACAAACTGAGCACTATTTTTTATGTGAAACACTAGAAAGAAATGCAGAACAATTATTTCTGGATCAAGATTAAGATCTGGGACAGAACTCACTTACCAGCCATGAATAAATAGTGAAATAATACCTCCATATTCTACCTCAACAAGGAATAGGAAGTAAATGAACAATTAAAAAAGAAATTAATGGATGCCTTAAGCTAAAATAAAAACAAAGAAAACTCAGATGAAAATTAAATTCTTTGGATCCCTTAAGCTAAAACAAAGCCAATGAAAACTAAGATGAAAATTAAATACTTTGAACACACGGCGGAGAAGGACCCTTGTCACGATAGTCTGGAACTTTTCTTCCAGTAACGTAGGTACAGCGGGATGTAAGAAGCAGGAAACAAGAAGCAATTGGAACAGAAAGCGGGATTCAAGAAGCAGCAGGAAACGGGAAGGCTGAAATCGCATAATGGGAAGCGATAAGGAACGTTAAGAAAGAAGTAGCGGGATTCAGGAAGCGCTAAGCCAAATACCAGGGTGAATCGAGAAGCAATAAACAGTGGGGACCAGGAAACAGGAAGCAAGAAACACACCGGGAGTGAGTGAGCTGAAAGCGGTAATCAAGAAGCATAGCACAACGAAAAGCTGGAAATAAGAAACAAGAAGCAACGGGAAGCAACAACCAAAAACAAAACAAATAAGCGGAAAACTGGAAGCGGGAAGCAAGAAGCGAGTAGCTGGAATTAAGAAGAAACTGGAAACAAAAAGAAGCAGGAACGGAAAAATGATAACCAATGCTCAATCAATTCCTTGATTCTTATCCATCCTCAATTCAAATATTGGCTTATAAGGTTGCCATGTATACCGGTCGATTAAATTCCAACCTTCTTCCAATCCATAGAGCACGTGTTCCAAGTCCTAACAAATCAGTGTCCCCTGGTGTATGGATCGGACAGTATTTCTCCTGGCTGGGATGGTACAATCGTATCGCATCTTATCGTATCGTATCTTTTAATGTACAAAATACTACATACTCATAGTATCGCCCTCGGTGAAAGACCACCGTTCAGAACCAAAGCGTTACTTGAAATGCCATTAGCAATAAATAAAATTGACTGGTACTTCCTAAAATTACTTTTGCCCATCTTCTTCACCTCCCCCTTCGTTCAGTTCCACATTATACATCAAATTGGTAATGGCATAGTCCCACAGGCTTCGGCGAGTTGGGAACCTTGTGCGATAATCATATTGGTAAAATATTTTTTTAAGTCATCGTAATTCCATGGAATGTCTTTGTTCCTGAAACATTCATATTCGGTAAATCAAATGTTGGTAGTAAGAAAAGCCTATGAATACAACGCATTAATTCAATTACATGCTAGCCTTGTGTTTCCAGTGACAGCGGCCCTGTTAAATTGACGTGTTATTCTCGTGCATTTTATTTTATGCCAGGCACTGGAGAGGTTTCTCATGGAAAAGCAATTTTAGACTAGGATACTGCACTCCCAGGCCATATACTGCCATATGTAAAGAGATGCAAGATCGGCCCCTTTTTTAAAAGCGTTTAATTTGCCTTTATGACAAAAATCATACATTTGACGGACTCCATGCCGAGGGGTAAGGCTCTCGACTACGAATACGGGTTCAAATCCCGGCGTGCGCGAGTAAATTTTATTTACTTAATTTGTGCTGTTTCACAATTAATTAATTTAAAAATAATATATAGTATATTTGCGCACGTTCCAGAGTGGAAGATACTCTTAGTATCGCCCTGGTGAAAGACCACCATTCAGAAACGTTGCTTGAAATGACTTTCAGCCGTGTTTGGTGACCAGATCTGAATAGCCAGGTATTTCTCTACCTTCCTCTTCCCCTTCTCCTTCCCCTCCACAATACCTTCAGCCTCACAACATTCCCCAATTGGGGATGCCATAGTCTCACTGGCTCCAGACGGTTGGGAGCAGTTGGAACTCTTGTGTCGTATTCATGTAAAAAATATATATATACAAGTATATATATTATTTTTGGCAACAAAACTTAAAGTATCTACAAAAAATACTCCTGCATAAAAAATTCAGAATCTGTTATCGTTGAGTCCAATAAAGTGACACTTACCACTTATTATAATTATTATTATTTAACGAGCAGGCAGCATTCTGCTGATGTGCTCAATCAAATTAATTAATTTATACGGCAGATAATCCGTTTGTCTTTATGAGCTCTGAAGTCGTATAATTTTGTAACGCTCTTTTTTTCTGGAATGCCTTATTTAACACAGCTATTTTCTGCTCGAACGTGATCAGCTATAGAGCATTTAAATTTACCGTTAACTGTAAAAAATCAACACCCCACATTTTTGCTCTACATGTTTCACTAATTTATTCGATAAGCAAAGTGATTTCGAAAAAAGAGTGTTTAAAGTGATGCAATTGGCTAGAAGTTATACAATATAATGTCAATGTTTCATCAACATTTCATGTCAGCAACTGCTCTCATATTAAATTGGGTAGTCAATTGCTATAATCATGTCAAATCATGAAAACTTCTGTTCTAACGTGGAAGGGCTCACCTAGTAAATTATTTGTCATTGGTAATCATATTATTGTGAGACCAGGAGGAAGGCAAAGATTTCATAATTTCTGGTTCAAGTCACGACCACAAGCCCCCCCCCCGGGTTGTAAAATAATGATGAAGTTAGGATACGAGTACATTAATTCCATGGAGGTGATGATTTTCCAGTTTGCATTGGATTTTATGATTTTTCTACCCATTACGGATGCATACATTGACTTTGTATTGATTCAGAAACATATACTTTTTTTTTAAATTTAACTAACTTCAAAGACTTAATTTTTTTGTACAACAACCAATTATTATTTTTTTATAAATCATTGAAGTGAACAGTCGCATCTGGGACTCGAACACAGGGCCTCTCGGTGTATCCATTCTGTGTCTTTTCTGTTTTACATTTCATCTCAGGTTTGTTAATATTATCTAATAATTAATATATGTATAATACAACAAATAATATATATATATAGCAAATATGATAATTTAAAAAAAAATACAATAAACCCGCAAAATAATTATCTAAGTTGCTTCTAAAATTATGAAAATATTTTTTTCATGGCATATACTTCATAATGTCAAACAAAAATAAATAAAATACTTCTCATCTGTGCTAGATATTTACTAAACCTTTAATTGAAAAGATATATCATTCAGTTTGGATGGGTATTTTGGCCTCAAATCCAAAATTAAGTTATGTATGAAACAGGCCGCGCAGCCGTTCCTCTTAATTGGAAGCAGATGTACCTTAGGTGCCTTTTGGTTCTAGCCCCGAGAGAACCAATGAAAATTCGCCAGATACAGCAGATATTCTATCTCTCTAACACTGCCTGCATGTATTAATTTATTTATTTATTCAGGTTCTCCAACAGAATACATTACATAATTATTACAGTAGTGAAATACATTTTCCATTCGGTTAATGTGTTAACCAGTTTTAGGCGACTACACAATTCATTACAATGTAATTTGTGCAGTGATAAATTTAAATTGCAAACAGGTGCTTAAAACAAAGAGGAGCAATATTAAATGTTAAAATATAGAACTGTATATTGCCAATCCATTCAATCCAAATTAAATGTGGTGATACCAGTTTTTGAGCATTCACAATTCATTACAATGTAATTTGTGCAGTGATAAATTTAAAATTGCAAACAGGTGCTTAAAACAAAGAGGAGCAATATTAAATGTTAAAATATGAGAACTGTATATTATGATCATTCAATCCAAATTAAATGTGGTGATACCAGTTTTGAGGCGACTACTTTTAATTCATTACAATGTAATTTGTGCAGTGATAAATTTAAATTGCAAACAGGTGCTTAAAACAAAGATGAGCAATATTAAATGTTAAAATATAGAACTGTATATTGCCAATCCATTCAATCCAAATTAAATGTGGTGATACCAGTTTTAGGCGACTACACAATTCATTACAATGTAATTTGTGCAGTGATAAATTTAAATTGCAAACAGGTGCTTAAAACAAAGAGGAGCAATATTAAATGTTAAAATATAGAACTGTATATTGCCAATCCATTCAATCCAAATTAAATGTGGTGATACCAGTTTTAGGCGACTACACAATTCATTACAATGTAATTTGTGCAGTGATAAATTTAAATTGCAAACAGGTGCTTAAAACAAAGAGGAGCAATATTAAATGTTAAAATATAGAACTGTATATTGCCAATCCATTCAATCCAAATTAAATGAATATGAAATAATGTTTTGAATACGAAATTTAAGGCCTGAATACACAAAATTTTGTTGATCACGAAACTCGCTAACATCGCAATTCTTGTGTTCTTTTTTATTCTATGGAAGTTTACAAATTGTATCCCCTTTTTGTTTTTATTATCATTAAAAACCTACTAAACTACTTTGTAGTAATATTTTTTTTTTGCATTCCTTGAGTAAACTGGTACCATGATAAATCAACACACGTACGATATCGTATGAATCGACACCCTTTTTTTAAGTAATATAATGATTTAAGTGATGAAAAGTACCAAAAAAACTACCCCTAAAACCTAATCTCACCCAACCTAAATAAGAATATATATATGGTATATCTCAATAAGTTATTCCGATAAAAATTTTAAATCAATTCGTGTTTGACTCGTGTCTTTTCACATCAGTTTTATCATCGAAGCTTGTGCAAGAGCTATCCAAGTATTTTGGTAATTGGGAAAAGTTCCCTAGACATAAGAAATAAAATGGTAATGTAGTTAGTATTCGTAAATCGTATATCTAAACATTTAAAACAAAATAAATATAAAATTAGACGTGAGATTTTATGTAATGTGAGGGCTCAATTTTTTTTAATGGAACCTTTTTTGGTATCTCACAAATAATGTCATATTTAACACTGTAAGAGGGGAAACAGTAACACAAAACTGCGACTACCTGTGTACTAAGCTGGAGAGACCGCAAATATCTGGCGTAATACAAGACATGATAGTAATTCGTAATATCGAAAATCTTTCTAGAAATTGACGTCCCCATTAGTGTAATAGCGTGCGCAATTGACTTTCAGTCAAAAAGATGCGAGTTTAATTCATGCACAATGCAAAATCACTTGAACAATTTATAATTAACCTCATTAGAAAAGCGTAGGAAAGATTTTGATCTCATTTTTTTCGAAAATATTAATTATATTACATTCTGTATTGCCGTAGACAAAAAAAAAAATTCTTTTCATCAATCAACACTAACTATGGGTACCATTCTCCATTGTGTAGAATATCAAGACTTATTAACTAAAACCAGGGCCATGAATGTTTAGAATCCAGTCTAAATAATTTTTATTAGGTTTTCCAGAAATAAACTTCGAAGAATTCTGTAATTTAACTTGACTAACATCGTGAACTCTACCAAAACCTTGTTCAGGCTTTGACTTGAATATTCTCTCTAATGTATATTTTTGTCATTGCGTCATTCGTATACATTATTTATGTACTTTTTTTTTTGCAACTCTTATTTTTCTCATTTCATGTTATATGTTTTGTATAATTGGACAATAGTCTGTTAGTATAAAAAAAACATTAATTTAACATTATTATTTTTCCTACCACGTTTAATGACAGAACCGAAAATGTATTTACACCGGTAGGTGAGAAGCAATGAATTTTGTCAAACTCCATTTTCCTATTATGAACATACATTTTCGCGGTTGTTACGTAACGAATAGGAGATTCTAGTCGTTGAAGGAATAATACTTCTTGCTTTTGGTTTACTTCTAGCCACTCGATTGCAAAACGTTACGTTTCAACCAATAACGGCACTTCTCGCAATCACATGACCATTTTCAACCAATAACAGCACGTCTCGTAATCACATGACCATAATCAACCAATAAGAGCGCTGAGATAATTTCCGGCGACAAAATAGCGTGGTCCCGCGAAGCGAGCGGCCCGCCATCATTCATTAGGATTCCAGACACAGAACTAGCAGCTGCGTGTGTGCCTCGAGCACGTAGTACTTACTATTGCATCATTTTCCTAATCTAGACACGGAGTTGTCAGCACGTTCTGGTGCCTTGGGCACCGAACGCACGATTGGATTTCCCAATTCAGACGTGGAATTATCTCTGTTCCCCTATAATTGTTAAAATCAGTGTGGGAATGTATAATCTACCTGTGAACCGTGGCCGCTGGCCACATGGACTCCGGCCTGCCGTTGGCGTCGCTCAATTGCCAGCTACTCATGTAAGCCGCTATTAAAACATCCCTTCTTATTATGTGCTGAATATTTGTGCCTTTCTAATAACATGTCCTGTTGGAGATCCTTCAAAGAGAGAGATTTTGTCTAGAACAGCTTAGGTACCACCCTTGTGGTGAAACCCCTAATAACTTACCTGTCCATGTTTTGTTATAAATAAATACTGAGTTGGAAGCACACATTCTCTTCAATTAAGTAGACTAGAACCCACTCTAATTCTAAGGCTGTGGCCGACCCATTTGACTTTGAGAAGAGAAACGCTAATTTTTACCAGCTGAGCTAGGCCACAGTGTAGCCAGGGCCAGTACTGAATCTGGTCTCAGAGTGAGTTTGCACTGCCTTCTTTACACCAACCCTCTTCTCCCCCTTTTTCTCACAATCCTCCCCTAACTCTGACGCCTCTTCTAACACCGGCCACCAACGTGGATGTCGTCGAGTCCCTCTTTTCCCTCTTTTCCCCAACCCTAACACTGTACACCTGAACGTGGGGATTCTCCCCGCAACCCTAACACTGGCGGCCAACTTGGGGCACCATCCTCTCCTCCTTCCTTACACTGCCTAGTCCTTCTTAACAACCCTAACACCGTATAAATTATTGAGCTAAAGATATGAAAAAATTATCAAACCAATTGTATAGTTATCTATACATCAGTGGCGTACAGTCCAGAAACCCCAAGAAAAGCGTAAATGTATCACATATCTAACAATTTTTTTTTCATGAATTTGGTAAAATAATTGAACGCTCATTTATTCAATCGGCCACAGTAATTAGCGAAATATGATATGATATTATGGCCATTTTCAAATATGTAATACACATTCATACCTGAACTGCACACAGCGTACCTTTGGTTATAGGGCAATGCACGCCATTGCTATACGTCAATTAGCAAGATTTTAAAGGTACTCTTAAATTGGATTTTTTTTTCTTTGGTCATTTGATATTTTGACCAACCAAGTATGACCAAGTATGTGGCTCATTCCCATTACGACATAATGAAAAATTCTACTTTTCACACAGTGGTATCAGTACGCTTATTGCCTTTTTCTCTGCACATTCCGACTGAAACTCACACGCCAGAGGAGTACTTGTTTTATAATTATCAAATAGCCGATGTAACACTCTATTCCTGTTGGCGTTAGTTGACGTTAAACACTGGAGCTCGAATTCTGTGCATGAATCGACGGAACAGACAATTCTTACTTGCAAAAAAGCCCGTTTCCCTTATGGGTTTGCAGCCGTTCCTTGGCGATAAATTCTGATTTTGCAACTTTTTTTACAAATTTATCAGCATATTGTCATTTTCAGAGATGGTGTTGAACGATGTTCAATCATTGAACTTGTCCTTAGATGTCTAGGGGAATATCCCTAGACCTAAGGATATTTCATAAAACTTGGAAAAAATACCTTTCTCAGGGGTGAAGAATGGAAAAACCACAAGTTTTTGTCAGAAAATTGTCTTCATAAATTTTGCCAAATTTAGCTTCCTTGAGAAATATTGGGATATTTCTTATGTTAACCGCTTCATGCTTTTGAATGAGTCACGCTCGCGCGCTAAATGCGTTCCAATTTCTGCTAGCCCGAATGACGCTCGTGTATTTCGACTCGCAGCGTTCAATTTTTTAGCTAACACGAGTAACGCTCGTCAAGGTTGGCGATGTATTTTACGCAGTTTGAATTTGCCTGCAGTTGAGATCGGTCGTGTTTTTGAGCTTCTTATTTCGTTTTTACTATATTGTGTTCATATTTTCGTGTATGTATGAATGCATCGTTTTATTCAAAAATATAAAAATTTACATATCGTATCAATTTGAATGTTTTTTTTTCAAATAAGTTCCCAGATGGAGAGTGATACGTCGGGAAAGTCGATACTATTGTTCTGTGGGTCTATGTTATATATATATATTATTTCTTTGGTCTATATTCTAGTCTAACACCATGCTTTAAAATCACACTAAATTGAATTATTATTTTTTCTTCATTTTTAAAAAACTAAATTTGCTTAAATTGTTATATTTTAATTGGAAAGTATATAAACTTTGAATGAAACATAAAAAAACTGATGTTTTTGAAGCACTTTTTATAAAAAAAACCCTAGCGTGAAGTGGTTAATATGGGTATATCAAATATTATATTTGGTAGGAACACCGAAAATGAGCAAACCCAACGATACATATTCGGCAGGCAATCTACCAGTACAGATTATATATGGTTCCATATTTTTTTTAATTATTTTTTTTTAATCGACTTTTCAGACCTTAACCCCCATCACGACATTAATTATTGAAACAATATTCATATTAGTAAAACACTATAAATTATAAAAATAAAATATAAAGATAAGGAAGGGTGCCACCAAGAAATGAACTCGGAATCCCTCGTTTTCTGGACGGGTGCATCAAGTTAATACATTTAAAAACTTTTTTTTTTTCAAGAAACCTAGAAATATTATACCCGTCAAATAAGCGAAGTTTTAAAAAAAAATCTGACAAATGAAAATCATTTTTAAAAGTCAGTTCAATACGTACGGGTCTGATTATTTTTCTCGGAATTCAATAGAAATCCGTTCAACTTGACAAGATCGTTTTCCATCAACTCCGGGCCTATCCATCATAACCTGATCTCTTAATCGACAAGGAAGCTCCCGGCCGCCGAGAAGCTCCGCCGTCAATTTCACCAAATTAGTCTACCGCCAATATGACTTGAGTGCTTGTTCTGGGAATTGCTTTTGGTATTACTTGTACTACTACACATGTAATATGTATATATGTACTTGAAATAACATATGCATATATATTCACATGTACTTTTCGTCAAACATGTCCAACACGTTTTCCCAACAAAAATCGCGTTCAGTAGAATAATTTTAAACAGATTCTTGCTTTTGTAGTGGTGCACTGTATCGTTGGACTTCTGCGGGGTAAGGGAGGACTACGGACGGGTATTCCAAACTTTTAGAACGGTTTTTAGCCACTGTCGGAGTGCACCTCTATACAAACTAGAATATCTTTAAAATTATTTGCCTGTTCTTTGTTCAGAGAATACCATGAAAATTTCATAAACAAGCCAATTATCATTATTATCAAACGATTTTTACAACAACATCGCTCGCTTTAGATCTATTTTATCACTTTTTATGATATGGTATGTTTAATTTGCTACCCTGACATCAGATTTGCAAGAATAAAGTCAACACAGTAGCAAAATTATTAATTTCGCTGAATGTACAAAGCTTTCAATATTCTTGACACAATTCATGCCAGTTCGCTTTTGGATTATGAACGTTATTAATATTATGGTATGTTGATGCCAAAGAGAGGGTTTTAAACTATTTAGTATTTGAAAACCTATTCATAAAGCAATCTTTCACTTCCACGAAATACATTTTTTTAAACATCGCATTTAACGGAGAAAGACATGTCGAACAGAATGTTAAACGACGGGCTGTTGTATAGTACCATTCCAGCACTAAGACCCCCTCACTTGGGAATTGCACCCTCAAGAAACGAAATGATTTACGAAAATACACAATATTTCGCCCGGATAGAAGACTGCGATATAATACGGACTTGTGTATTTGAATTTCACTCCTAAATCTCCCTGATAGAAATGCTCTTGACAGAAGTCTGCACGTTTTTGGTTTAAATTACTACAAAACCTATTTCTGTAAAACGCACACTGAGTAAAAAAGTATTGTTACCTAATTACGGATTACTTCTACTCCACAAAAACTCATTGATACACAAAGTACAATCTGAAAAATTGTTGTAAGTCATAATAAATTATTCAATTTACTGAAATAACTTTTTGAGACTTATAAATCTCATTGTAAAATTAAATAATATTCAGTAAATTGAATATTCTTTCTAGAATTATAGAAAAGTCAAAAGATGTTCATATAAATAAAAACCCGATAAATGTATACTAGATTGCAAATAAATTCGGGTGGAATTTTGCAATCATACAAAAAGATAGCAGCGAAGAATATGGGAATTAATTGAGGATATTATTGGTAAATCTCAAAATTTGCAGTATAATATCGAAAAAATTGACATAAAATAAACAAGTCTAATTAGCTCAGTGGTTAGAGCATTGTCTCAGTAAGACAGGGGTCCTAGGTTTGATGCCCTTTTATTTTGCGTATCTTTTTCTGTTTCATATTTCATTTTGAGTTTTTAATTCATGTTAATTTTCTGAATCATTAATAATAAATTATTTTCTTTAAACAACTATTTTAATAAATAAATATATAATATATAAATAAGGAAGTATGGGTTTCGAAACATGTAGATATTAAACAATAAAATAATATATATAAAAGATGGGTAAACAAAATATTTTTTGGTATTATATTATATTGGTATTCAAATTATTTAATTTAAAAAGGTACCACCAAGTTAATTTGCAATTATTGATGATTTAAACAATTGCATCTATTTAAAATACCAGCATTTTGGAGTTGACATCGTTCATTTCCGTAAGAAAAAATGAACCACAGAAAAAAGGAAAAAAAATGCAATAATTTCTAAGCAAAAAGTATTTTTTCCATGAATTTGGTAAGGAACTTCTGTGCTCATTTATTCAGTAGTAATAAAATTGCCATTTTCAAATATTCAATACACATTTATACACGAACTGGACCCAGTCTAGCTTTGGTCACAGGGCAGTGCACGCCACTGATAAATAGTAACCACAAGTAAAAAGATATTTCTTTCTCTTTTCTAAAAAATGCTCACCTGTCAATACGATAATTTTTTAAAAGAGTAAATACAATACAATACTTGGTTAGAAAAACAATGTTTATGTAAAGAACATATGAGAGAATAAAATCAATTAGTCGTTTCCAGCACTATTAATTAAATAAATACCAATAGATGGAAGGTGGGTAGTTAAGTCACCATTTTCTTAATAATTACTAAGGCATTTTACAAAATTTGAAAGGTTGTTACATAAGGCAAATAACCCATAAAAACTAGCCGCTCGTTAGACATCAGCGCCCCTAGTGGCAAAAAAATGAACACCACTCGTACGCGGGTCCGGTTCCGCCCGCGCACTCTCGACGCATCATTCTCCCCGCGGATCTGGCCTTGGACGCATCATTCTCCCCGCGGAGCTGCCCTTGGACGCATGAGACGCCGCCCGAAACCCGCCTAACGACGAAGATGGCTTCCTACCCGGCCACACTACCAGCAATTGCCTTCACCGAACACTTCTCGCCTCTACACGAAAAACCGTGAGCCGTATCTTGCTTTTCCCCTTCCGTTGTGTTGCATTCTATTCAAATCACATTTAACCATGCCCGTTGAAGAGAATTTCCAGAGAGAGAGTTTACCTGTAGCATTATTGTGAGATTTAGGTTAGCCTGTTCCCCTTGAGTAAATTAACTATGTCTGTACCTTTCTCCAAGTAAACTACTGAGTTTGAAAGCATTTGAGTGTTTCATTTGATAAAGTATTGAGTCGAATTCCCAACTATAAGACCGCCTGTCGATTCACGATCCTGCAGAAGAGCTCCGAGGCCTGCCGATTCTGAGCTAGTCGAAGGTCCCGAGCCGAGCTCCCTGGAAGAAACCCCTCACCGGGTAAGCCTCCACTTACACTGTCTCCCGTAAATGCACCTACCCAACCTTCCTCCTCTCCTTCTCCCGCATTCCCGCCTTTCCCCGGTCAAATCCAATTCTTTACAAGGTCCATAGCATTACCTGATAAACACCGACTCCGTATAACATAAGCAGATATTATAATATAATGCAGACCTCCATAATCCATACTTTATCAACTAAGAAGCCAGTAGTGATGGGTTTGGCCTGAGTGGAATATGCATTAATAACACAATGACGATGAAACGGCACAAGAGGTCTCCGCCACCTGTATCCCGTATCACAGGTGCGTCTCGATTGCGGGCTCTAGCTTTGTTTATGGTTTCAAAACATAAGGCATTTACACACATTCAGGGAATTTAATAGAATTGGTATCTAATACAGGGACAGGGATGGGTTAATACATAGCTAAAATCAATTTGCAAAATGAAGTAAAAGAGCATAAATCCATAAATTAAAGATAACATTAAAAATAATTTTAAAACATGAAAAAATAGTATTGTTTTTGGGGGGTTTTAATTCACAGTTACATTAGATTAATTTTCTTCCGGTGTCGACACTTCCGTATCCACTAGCGTTCTTAAAACTTAGTTGACGTTTTAAGAACGCTAGTGAATAACACGGAAGTGTCAAAACCGGTAGCAAATTATAAATATTAAGTAACAAATGTACATTGTAAATTAGAACCCTTCAAAAACAAAATGTTTAGGAATTGTTACATGGTAATGCTTAATTAATACCAAAAAAATAATAAAGAACTTCCAAGAAGAAGCAAACATGAAGAAGCAATAAAACAGTAAAGAGCAATGAAACACTAAAAGAAGCGAGAAGAAGGAATAAGAAGCAAGGAGAAACAAGAGAGAACAAGAATAAGCGAGAAGAAATGAAAGGAAGCAAATAAGCGAGAGAAACAAAAGAGCAAGAAGAAACTAAAAGAGGCATCCAATACCATAATAGTTTGCATGTTAGTAGTGTGTGGAATTGCAATATCTTTCTACGTTGTCCTCTTTTTTACGTTAATTGATTTTTTCAATACATGTATAGATCATCAGGTCCATTGGCCTAAATTAACGCCAGTTTAGACCGAGCGGGGACGTCACAGCTAGGTAAATATTTGCGGGGACAAGCCGACTCTGCCGGTAGTCAAACCTACAACCTTATGTATTATTCGAAGACTGCGAATGGAATCCGACACTAAGTGACATCCGATTTTGAAAAACACGTAAATATGTATGTATTTATTGCTATAATAGTGCCCAATCCTTGTAGTTACTATGGGCAGTCAGCAAATAAAATAATAAAAAAAACTTCAATGAATACAGTTTCAAATTCTGAATATTTGCACCTTGTTCCAGGGTGGAAGAAATCTAGTGTCAGTATCGCTCCGATGAGAGGTCACCATTCATAATCGAGAAGTTGCTTGAATTGGCGTATTTCCATAGTTCCTGAACATCTATCCATCTCGACTCTTACCCCTTCCCGTGTTCTTTATGTTCTCCAAATAGAAAACCATGGTTACACTGGCCCGGCAGTTGGGACTTTTGTGTTGTATCACATAAGGATTAACATTTTTCATTAAAACTTCGCATATTCGTATCTTTTTAATTAGATGATGGTTTAAAGTATGGGTAGGTATTACTTAGTAGTTTAAAAAAATATTTAAATGATTACTTTGGTAAAACAGCACAAACAAAATAAATTTGATAAAGGTATCCATAAATCGCATATCTTATATGCACACAATTTTGTCTGCAGCTTTACGAGTACAACTCTGAAGTTAAAAAAATGCATGAGGAACAAAAGCACATTTATTGTATTAAAACTAGCGTATTTTTAATACGGTAAAAGACACGATATTCAATCATATGTTGGCATTAGAACCTCCTGAAAAAAGATCTCCTTAACTCCAAGAAACCTGTAACTCGAAATAAAATAAAAATATTTTTTTCCAAGATTAGTTAATTAACTAGAATACCGTATTGTTATAGGAAGTAAAGGTGATAGACCGTAGAAAATGAATTAATTTATTTCCTGGCATTACTCGTCTAATCTGACTTGATAAGCCCAAGCTTTCCTCATCTGGAGGCAGTTAATATTCAAGATGTGACCACGAGGGCGGAATTAATATCGAATCCTCTGATTAGTGTTCAACTTGCTCATATTATATGGGAGAGAAAAGCTTGCTGGGAAACGGTCCACCTGAAACTTATGAATATTTTTGCCACCGCCACAGAGAAACTTTCACCAATTGTACCTACTTAATTAATAGCATAATTGTACGTGAAATATTAAGATTATTATTCATTCAACAGATTTTGGTGAGTCAGTAGACTATTCAAATAGAAGAAATCTAAGAAAATCTAACAAAACTTGTCAAACGGAGAGCTTTAGCTTTATTCTCAGCTTTTTCTGTCGGCATCTTCCGGTTCACCGCTGTATCAGTTTTCATCTCGGAACTTATTTTCCATCAAAAGCTTTGGGGCTTTAAAACATCAATTTAACTGTTCAATTAAAGAAAAGATATTGTATTTTTCCACTGTTGAAAACACAGAATAGATAATACGAGAAAGAAGTGGCTTCCGTGTCGTTTAGAAAGAACCCCGCTGTAGCCAGTGACTTTTAGCCATACCTTTTTGGTTCTAGCCCCGAAATAGACAATGAAAAATCACCATTTATACTCTGTCTCTCTTACACTGCCTCCGTTATATGTCGCATTTCCTTTTAAACGAACTGAAATGATGATGAAATTATTTTTTTGTGTTTTAAATTTCAGAAATGACTGGTTTTACTTTTAGACCATGAAACACGCCCTCAACGCAATTCTTGTTTTCGTATCTTTTATATGGTTAAAAACCATTTTCAGCTCGTAAAGTGATTTCAGTCATTGATTACCAAACTAAAAAACGTCAATTCTTTTTTGTTGTTGTTTTATTTGAATACCGCACAAGAGTCTCAACTGCTCTCTACCGTCTAGAACCAGTAAGACTATGGCATCCCCAATTGGGGAATGTTGGGAGGCTGAAGGTATTGGGGAAGGGAAGGAGAAAGGGAAGAGGAAGGTGGGGAAATATCTGGCTATTCAGATCTGGTCATCAAAGATGTCTAAAAGCCATTTCAAGCAACGTTTCAACTCTGAATTGTGGTCTTTCACCAGGGCGATACTGAGAGTATCTTCCACTCTGGAACGTATGCAAATATACTATGAATTATTTTTAAATCTCGTTATTTAATTGTGAAACAGCATAAATCAATGAAATAAAAACGGGATTTGAACCCGCGACCTTCGGATTCGTAGTCGAGAGCCTTGCCCCTCGACCATGGAGGCCGTCAAACTTTTAAACTTTTAAACCATTAAACATTTTTTTTAAATTAGACCCTACGTAGTGTTATTTTTTCCGTGCAATTCTCATTTATCATTATAGTCATTACAATATTAGATAAAAGTTTTGGAAAATATGAAATCTCCTAGGTCGTGTTGTAAAACTGGTTGATAAAAAGGTTTTATTTCATACTCGTATAACTAATGTAAAAGTAACATAGCTCCATGAAATGATATCTATAAAATTAATACAGAAACGGTTCCGGTAACAGTTGAGGGTTTAAACCTAGGTTTCCCAACCGGTCGATCGCGAGGCGAGAATTGGTAAATCCCAATGACCCTGCCCCCCACCGCGCTCCGGGCGCTCGAGGCAGTTCCCAACCAACAAGTATTTTCAATTCGGGAATAACTTATTGAAGCTTATAAACCTGACTGTAATTGTATTTTTAATCGTTGAAAATTGTTAACAACTCTCAAAATGAAACATAAAACCGAAAAGACATAGAAAAAAAAATGACGACAGCAACTGGGACTCGAACCCAGAACCTCGTGGTCTATCCAGGACCTTGCGCTCTAATCCACTGAGCTACAGCTACCCCAATCCGTTCCATCATTTTTATCGGTATACCTAGATTTCTAAGAACTGTCTATATCATCCTGTTATGTAACAAAGTTATCTACAATTTAAAAACAAGGAGAATCGTTGTCGTTGTAAAATACATCTAGCCGCTCGTGGTTGGTCTCACGCTCCGACTACAGCTGCGCCACTTTTCCCCGCCAGCCGCAAGCCCGCTCGCGAGGTGGTTGGCACCATTCCAGATTAGAAATTAGAAATAAAAGGTGCGTGCAGCGTGCTTTCGTAAATTGTAAGCTCATTGTCTTTGCATAATCCTAAACAGTAAAGTCAGTGACCAGTGCAATAACTCCCTGTGAGTCACGAGATGCTCGGCGGTCCATGGCGTCACCTTCTGCGATGGAGCCGCGGGCGGACCACCCAGTTCGATCTATGTAAGCTGTAAACCATTTATATATTAGATCTATTGATGAACTTTACTAAGATTGCAAATTCAAATGTGCTTAGAAAACGGATCGAGAGATTCTGTTTTGTGACAATATGCACCTAAGGAGTACTGTAGGAGCAGTATTAAGAATAAGCAAGAATGTATGTAATATGTTAAGAATGTATAAATAGAATGTAAAAGTAGCACTGCAGGAATACCACGGAATGGAGTTATTTAATTATGTTTAAGTTTATTTAGAGTAAAGCGCACTTGAAGTGAAATAACACAAAACTGCGCTACATAAATGCTTTGTTATTATTATTATTATTATGTACTTATTACTATTTACTTATTAATATTTACTTAATATTTAATGCGTATTATTATATGCCTATTACTATTTACTGATCACTATTTACTTATTATTATTATTTAATTATTATTACTTTTATTATTTATTTACTATTATCTACTTATTAATATTTACTAATTTTTATTCATGTATTTATTGTTTGCTTATTGAAATATACGGATTATTATTAAATTGTGTTGCCGCTCATCTCAACACAGGATTGTCCTAGTGAGATGAGAGGCTAAATGTTTTTGTTTTCTTAATTAAATTTAAGAATAAATAAATAAATTAGCTTGTTTCACTAAAAATGTTACATAGTCAGGGAATTTATAGGAAAGATGTTAACGTTAAATGCTACGCTAGCTTGGGCCATGTTATAGCAATTTGTCAGTTTTGGTTTGTGAAAGAATCAAGTAAGCTATATGTATAGGTACTTAATATGTGCAATATATAACCTTGCTCCCACTTGTATGGGTGACGCATCGCGCACCTCGCGGAGTCAGGACGGGGCTAATTACGATTATAAAGTGTGGAAATAACATTTTTTCGTATTTAAAAAAATATATATATTATCCAGGTCGTAGAACACATTAGGTTTGCTAGATTCGTACGTTTTTTTTACCCAACTCCACTCAAAGCCTATATCATCTTTGGGGATGCAGTGTGGAGGGTCTTTTATAGGATAGGAAGGAGTGAACTTGGGTCTTGAAGAGACCCATGTTGTAGGATGGAGGAAATACAAAGGCCGACAGATCATTCCACATTCGAGTTGTTGAACACAAGAACGAGTGGTAGAAGCGAGCCGTTCTTATGTGGAAACGTTGGGCGCGCGTTTGGCGTATTTCCCGACTATGCACCGATTCCGAAGGAATCAATGAGGCTAGTTCCTTAGAGCATCTTCCATTAACCAGTAGAACAAGGACAGCATTCCCACCTGATGTCTGTGCTCCAAAGATTGCAATCCGTTTACAAGATTCTTATTGGAAGTCGATCACGGTGAATGCTTAGATGGAAAGTAGTTCCCAACCTCTAGAAGGTTGGGAACCCCTGCTTTAAACTTTCCTTATCTTTGCTGCAGGAAGGAGTTCGCAGTAGATATTGCCCGTAACCCCGTTTATTACATCCCACGCTATTACACGTTTATTTCCAATCACCTGCTCATACTTACCCCCTGCAGCACTTTTTATTCCTTCACATACCACCAATTACAGCGAGTTATTGTAAATAAATTAAGCTCTTTCGAGCAGGCTCCATTGAAATATCTGTAGAACAGACTCAGCATACCTACATTGCGTCTGTGCATTAGAGATGGAAATCGGTCTATTAACAACGGATTATCAATCAGACGAACCGCCCTCCTGTTATCAAGTATTTGGGAGCTCCAGCCCGGAGGTAGGTGTATACATACATGTTTCCCAGACAGTAGATGACGAATTTGTAGATTGAAGCAAGTAAGTATATAGCGAACCCAGTTGCAAAATGCTATGAGGTGGAAGGAATGAGGAAAAGAAAAAAATAGGAAAGAGGAAGATTGGAAGTGTCAGACGGCTACAAATTTTTTAATTTATTTAAACTGTTTTAAAAAAAAAGACACCCGCAAATTTCAAATACATATTTTTTAATTAAGCTTCACCGGATTTGATCCTGTAACGTCTTAAAACGGATAATAATTTGACCGCTCTACCACGGAGGCCGTCATATCGCCTCAACGCCCCGCTTCTCCTCCTTCCGCCAACAGGGGGGGTATATTATAGCACCAACAAACACATCCCTCGGGAATTGAATAAAAAATGTTTTCGAAACAAAGAAAAGAGCAAATGTTTTTGGTGTTAACGAAGATGGATTGAGTTAATTTTGTCTCTCTGTTTGAATTTTCAGTCAAAAAATGAAGAGTCCGAAAATAATTATTTTTTATAGGACAAGTTACATCAATACTCGCACTTTTCCAATTTCTTCATGGGCTCGTAGGAGTATCTTTATATATTTATTTGCATTAAATTATTTTTGGTGATTATAAAATGTTTTGTATTTCTCGTGCATTGATTATGTAACAATTTCAAGACATTTCGTTTTTTTTTTTTTTTTTCAAAAATGTTTTTGTTTTAACACCTCACGTGAGTTTTCCTGGAAATACGTTTTTTTGTTTTTCTTTTCCAGTGTCCATAAACCTCATAGTTTATTTTGTTTAATTGTAAATGCCTATGAAGCGAAGCTATCGTTAAAATCAGTATTTCGACTATTCTATACTACGATCGGTTTAAACATAGGTGTAAACCTTTTTCTTTTTTTTTTCAAAATAGAAAATTATTAACGCATGTTAGAAACACATTTAAAAAAAACCGCTTTATAGATAATATTATTTCTGAAGGATTTATTTGATTCTTCTTTCCGTACTAAATTCTTTACAAAATAAATAAAAACCCGCTTTTTGCTCTTGCAGCAAACATTTCTAGAATCCGCTTGCCAAGCGAATTTTATGCCTATCACCTATATTCGTGGTGACATAAGGCACACAGCTCGTAGCAACTATTTTTGGCTAATATATTCCTCTTAAGATGACGTCATTGTTTTTAACGACCTTTCAATATGTGAAATGATCCTACTACCATCAAAAGTGACAAATGGAGCTATTGCAATGATGAAGGACCTAGCTAGCAGAGAGTTATTATAATTACTTATGAATTATATATATGTAAACATGTAAACGCAATATGTACACTCCGCCTCTCTACACAAGCATTGTTTAAAAGAGAAGTGTACTGTTGTAAAGTGAATTAAATTGCATTCAATTTCAGTAACAAAATAAAAAAATTTATAATTAAAATACACATATATACATACATATATATATATATATATATATATATATATATATATATATATATATAGGAACGTATATACCTAAAATGTAATAAATAGTTTTTAAAACAGTCCGTATCTAAGATGAGGCAGTAAGTAAACGCGGTAAATAAAATAACCGGGTTAATTTATTTGACTGTCAGTCCAACGTCCGGAAAATTCGTGGAGTCTATTGTATGTCGGTCTTCAGCCTCCAGTCCACAGAATCCACATCACGTTATTACGCGTGAGTGCTAAATCCACGGTATATCTTAATACGGAATACGGCACCATTTACAGAGTGGTATAATCAGATTGAAAGTAGATCCGTCTAACGCCTAACCAATCAGCCGAGTTCCCAGCGAGAACAAATTATGCCGTCGTCCTTCTAACATTTATAATAGTAGAATGGCAATTTACCTTATGTGTAGTATATGGCTATTTCTTAATAACGGCTATTACATATTATATATGAAGCCTCGTGTGGTGTGATGAGGAGTGGCATGTAGTCCATAAAGGCTGAAAGGCTATGCCTACCCTAAGAAAAACGAACCATTAAAATAAACTAAAAGATTGTTTTAAAAAATATATGTATTTAATGAATTCGGTGAGGGACTTGTACCATATTAATTGTGTTTGTGTTTAATTCGTAGAACTCTATTTAATTAGTTTGAAAATGGCCTTGAACTTCGAAACAGCTGTCACAATAATAAAAACTAAAATAATATAATACTTGCATAACTTAATAATAACATTGTTAAATCTGATTTACAATAAATTAACAAATGGAACTTGTGCGGTCATTTATTCAGTTGGCCATAAAAATCAGCAGAATATGATAATAAAATGGCTGTTTTCAAATACTCATTACCTACGAAATTCATACCGTAATATGAAAAATTAAACACAGCCATACATTTGGCCATAGAGCAATGCACGCCACTGGTGACGAGTGTCACGGAATAAATTTTTAAAAGGCGGAACAAATCCTCCTGAAGGATACGCCCCCTCCCGCAATTTTGAATGAAATATTTTATGATATTGTCACCGTAATTTCTACTCCTTCACAAATTCAGAAACGAACGCCATCTTTTTTTTATCACTTATTTATTTATTTTTTATTATTTTTTTATTCTTACTAAGAAAATCTTATACCGGTGTCATAATTTATAAGTTAACAAAAAATAGTGAAAGTAAAAGATATTGTAAGGAATAAAAATAAAATAACATCAATCAAACATGATTTTAAATGATATGTATTTTGTATGGACCCCTGTTTAATAAATGTTTTTTTACATAGTGGTTTATAGGAAATATTACAATCATTTACTTGAAAATTTTGTATAGAGTAGTTTTATCTTAACTGAAAAAATCTTCATTTTTTATCGCTTAAAAAAATTGAGACATGGCAGAAGACCCAGAGAAAATTAGAAGGCGTTGAAATCGCACAGTGAGGGCGTGGGCGGGTAAAAAATATAATCTAAAAAAGCCAAAAAAAACACTTTAATCACGTACTAATAAAGCAAAGTAAACTTTAATATTGGTTAATCACGTTTGCGAAAATTCACATATTTCGGTAGTTCGGAAAGTGGATGAAAACAGAACTGAAAGATTCCATTACATTCTGATTTACATTAAATTGAATGATATGAAAAAAATTGTCTTTGATTTGAATTCAAATTTTGTAAATCTTCCGATTTCACGTGAAATGTCTCATTTATAAATACAGGTAAAGTTAATAAAAGCCTGTTAATAAAAAATAGCAAAAAGATATGTTTGTAGCAATTAAGGTATAACAAGTTTTTGTTGAATAATGGGATTTTTGCAATCCTGCAAGAATTGACGGTGTTATCTGTGCTTGTTATAACTTGCTCGGTGTCTTCGGTGCATTCGGGGAGTCAGCGAGTGAGCATACACGCGTCGACAAGACTGAGCTCCGCAGCTCCCGACCCGCACACTGCTCCCGCGTCGCCCTTGTCCCCGCGCGGCGTCCGCGCTTATATAAAGTTATTCTATAAAGTAAAAACCATATTGGAAGCAAAAAAGAAGAGACAGCAATATAGTGTTCATTAAAATAAATACGGATTAATCGAAAATCCCACAAATCTATCATCGCCAATGTGCCTTATTTGTTAAAAAAACATTTTCAAATGAAGCCTTCTAGGTTTTATGATCATTTTAATAAAATACACTCGGATAAGAAATACAATATTTTCAAGACATGAAAAAGAAGTACGAAATTCAGCCAACTATATCAAAACTTTTTTCATCAGCTTCTAAGCAAGACGATGACGGACTTGGAACTTCGTACAATATCTCATTGTTAATTGCTAAAACAGGCAAACCACATACTATTGGGGAAGATTTAATGTTACCAGCAATAAAAGAAGTAACAACCGCTGTGCTCCATAAACCACCTGCAGATATTATCCGAAATTCATTTGAGCAATAGTTCTGTGCAAAGACGAATTGATGAGATGGCTGAAAACATTGAAGAATCATTGTGAAATCATCTGCAGATTTGTCAATTTTCAATTTAGCTGGATGGGTCCACTTTTCCAACCAATGAAGCGTTTTTATTGTCATACGTGAGGTTCATCAAAGATGCGAAAATATGTCTAGAACTTTGCTATAAATTTAGAAACAGATACAAAAGGAGAAACCATATTTAATTAATTGAAAAAGTTTTGTGACGAAAGGGGAATTCCTTTTAATAATATTTTGTTAATTCCTACAGATGGCCCACCGGCTATAACAGGGCGTCACAAAGACTTCATAGCGTGCTTAAAAAATAAAGCTCCTGACGCCCTTGCTCTAATTCATTGCCAGCATTTGGTTGCGAAAAATCTGAGAGAACGCCTCCATACATCACTGCAATATGTTATCAGAGCAGTTAATAAAATCAGAAGTAACTCGTTGAATGACAGATTATTTAGTCAGCTTTGCATTGCCAATGATGAAGATTTCAACTGATTGCTGCTTCACACAGAGGTGCGCTGGCTGTCAAAAGGTAGTTGTTTGACTCGTTTTTACAATCTTTTTGGGTCTGTGATAGAGTTCTTAGGAAACAAGGACAATCTCATCTCATCAAAGAATGATATTGCGTACTTGACCGACCTGTATAAATTGTTTAATGATGTCAATCTCCAACTTCAAGGCAACGACTTAAGCCTGATTAAGACAAAAAATAGCGTTGCTGCTTTTGTATCGAAACTGCTATTATACAAAAGAAATATCGGCAGACGGGAATTCAATACCTTCCCAAATTTACCAGCAGTCTCATTCAACAATGACGACTTGCCTGTTTACTGTCAACACTTAGAAAACCTCCACAGTGATTTCGAGGAATGATTTCAGGATATTTTAAACGTGGACATACCAGACTGGATCCTTTTTCAAAGTCAACATAGGAGGATCATCCCAGTTAGAAGAAGAGCTAATAGAACGTACGAAAAATGAGAAATTAAACATTAAATTTAAGAATGACTACCAAGAATTTGGATACAAAAGCCGATTTCGCAACTGTACATAGGAATATGGTCCTTTGTTCAATGATTTCTGATAGTATTCCCATCGTCCTATTTAGGTGAACGTGGATTTTGTACTATAGCAACGTTGGTAACTAAAAAGAGAAATCAGCTCCATGTTACTGAACGTGACGACTTACGGTTGTTTTTAAGTAAAATCGAGCCTGGTGTTAACAAACTCAACCTTCTCATTAGATAACTTATAAATTCAATTTCTTTTGAATATTAATAAAGGTACTTAAATATAACTAAGTATGCGTTTTAATTGTTCTCGTTGAAACATTCATCTTTATCTCCGAAATAGGAGTCATATCCTATCTTACAGTGTAATTACACGTTTAAAAATGATCGTAGCAATAGCTGTTTCAGATCCGTGACAGATGGTAACTAAAAAAAATTGGGGGGGGGCTCTAGAAAAAAAATGTGGGCGATGGGCAAAATACGGTTGAGAACCTATGTGCTAGACTTAAGATGTTTCCACAGTTAGTGTGGATTTCTATCAGTTTGTATGAAATTTCATTATTATTTGAGACGAAATTTGTTTATTCTTTGATTGTTTACAATATCACCAAAATTTTTCACGAAGTTTCAATTAAACTCGTTAGACAATTGAAATAAGTGAATAAATTTGATCGAACAATATGGCGTCATGTCTGATTTTTCAAGAACAAAATGAATATTTCGAAGCTCTATAACTCAATTGATATGGAAGATGGTAATTGTGGAAATTTTGAAATAACTGTAGAATATTTCGCTTCGGCTCCTCCATTGGCGACCAGGTTCAGAAAATTCTCTTCCAAGCACTCATTTTATTTATTCTTAATTTATTTTATTTTTTTAGGTCTCGTGGAAATGTAATCTCTGAAATGAATATAAATCAATCCGTATGAACACGTTTACGTAACGCGATAATTTTTATTTTAGCAATACATGTTATTTGTATTCATTTTAAAAGAAAAATAATTTTTTTAAATTAAAAAAAGTTTTTTTCTAACATGAATTTTAGTTTCCATCGAAATGTTTTTCTTTGGTCTAATGAATCGGATTTGCAAGTTAGCGAATATCCGTGGAGTTTAATTCCAAAAACACGTTTTCGAATGCAAATTTTAATGAACTCACCGGTCGAAACTGCTTAATTTGCAGCTCGCGTTCAAATTTCATAATAAACTGAGCTTTGTGAAAATAATTATCGTTTTGTGAAATGCATAGTTTACTTTAGCAAATTTTCATTAATAAAACACATTTTAATCTAAATTTAGAATTACCATTTTTTTATGGCAATGTATGATCACTTACTGACCTATTATCTGCTGCTTGTGTACCATATTTAAAGTTAAATGCGTAAATAAGCATTATATATAGACATAGTAAGTGTGTAAGGATTAGGGAACGTCACAGGAAGACATGGCAGTATCGAGATCATGTTAAAAGTCAAAAGAAGGCACGTAACCAAATACAAAAAATCTAGTATTAAAAAGTTAAGCAAAAAAAAGCCAAACCTCCCGACAAGCAAAAAAATACGACTAAAGGCGATAAAAAATAACAAAAAAACTAGTCAGTTTATTTTTTATAACTTATTGAAGTTTGTAAACCTCATTGTAATATTTAATCATTGAAGAAGATAATATTAACACATCCCAAATGAACCACGAAACCGAAAAAACAACAGAAAATAAAAAGATTTCAGTCGCATCTGGGACTCGAACCCAGGACCTCTCCATGAATGAGACCATTAGCTAAGTTGGTTAAGCGGTTACCCCGAATAGGTAGAGGTCCTGGGTTCGAGTCCCAGATGCGTCTGAAATCTATTTATTTTCTGTTGTTTTTTTCGGTTTCGTGGTTCATTTGGGATGTGTTAATATTATCTTCTTCAATGATTAAAAAAACTGGTATTTAAAGCCCTATGAGTTGCCATAGACAGCCCACATATCGGGTAGAAAAAAACATCCTATGCTGTCGGTGACGAAGATAACCATCGGGAACATAGAAATTAATGCTCTCCATGATAACCGAGTTTTCGAACCATCCACGAAACAGTCTGAAAAATGTGTAACAATGTGTACATCCCTTCTGACCCGCAGATAATTCATTCCGAGCATACCTAATAGAAAGTCAGTAGGACAGAGCCACGGGTAGTAGCCATACTCCCTCGGATAGAGAAATCTTAATCGTGTTTTCTGAGCTCTCCCCAGCATGAGGGAATACTTCACCTGATATGGGCTCCAAATTACCGGTATACTCTCAAGCCTACTCCTTACCAATGAATTACACAATATTAGGACTCGGGTATCTCCAAAATTCCTCGCAGTACGTAGGACGAAACCAAGCATTTTAAATGAAGGTCACTTCAATATGAGCATGAAATGTCAGCCTACTGTCAAACACGATCTCTCATTGTGGAGACAAGTTCTAAACTTCGGTCGTTCGTAGTCTATCGGTAAAACCAATCATGATACGCCCTTGTAAAATAAATAATGAAAAATTTAGAAATATTGAACTCAATGTGATTCCTCTTACTACAATCAATAATTCTATCAATGTCGGATTGGAGTCGATTGCACTCTTCAATATTTAATATTTCTAAGAACAGTTTTAGATCATCAGTGAAAAGAAGAAACCTGGAATGCAGAATATTCTCTGTGATATCATTTATTAAAATAGGAA
>JAHDVE020000407.1:0-57500 GCA_022606495.2 Halesus radiatus
TAATAATAATAATAATAATAATAATAATAATAATAATAATAATAATAATAATAATAATCGGATGATTTTATAGTGCCGTTTTTCTGAAAAATCACCTCAAGGGCGCTGTACAAATATTACTTCCTATTCTTATATTACATCTATTCTACGATTTCTTTTTTTTTTTAACATTTATTTTCTCTTTTTGGACAGGCTATCATTACACATTATTTATAGACCATATAAAGAGATGCAGTTAAATTATCAAAACTAAATACGGCTTGGTCTAAGTTTTCATACATGTTAAATTGAAAAATAAAGAAGCTAACTGTATTTATTCCTTGCGATATATTGCAAGACGCTAACACAAATGATAGAGTGATTGTTTCCATCATATTCAAGAATGTATTTAAGCTAAGACAATGAATATATTTTTAGGATAAATAACACAGAATACTCTTAAAAGGGGTGACCGGTTTTTTTATAAAAATATATTTAAAAAAAAAATTTTTTTGGGCTGAAATAAAATTTTCAATAGAATGTTTTTTGTTTTTTGTTTAGAGATAGTACATCGCTGCCAAATCAATTATGGCACCCTAATGAGAAGCAAGAATTCGTAACTTTATTTTTAAAAAAACCCGAGCAAGGCCGGGTACACATCAGCTAGTATCCAATAAAAATAGAAAAAAAAACGAATATGCATTCATGAAATTTTTTCAAATATATCTTTATGGTGGGATCCCCCTTGTCTCTTCTATGATATCTTTCTAGACAGGAATTGTAGCGTGTTCATACTTACTCTTTTTCTATTGACATGGCTGCGTTCGCGTAGCAACTGCTGTCAACACGGTTGTATTATATGGTCTATTTTATATAGAATATAACAAAAGTTGAAGTCAATTGGACATTCGGCTTCTACTATATCGGGCATTTAATTGCAGATATGAGCCCGTTCTCAATGATCTATTCCTTATACATTCTTTGAAACAGATCGTAGAATAGAAATGCGCAGTATGGCGGGCGATGCGCTAACGTTGCAAATATGGCAAACCAATGTCTAACCGACGAACTAGTCATTTAACATAGGCGTCTTCCCCCTTAGGCCTTTTACCCCTGGATATATTATATATTTTATGAGCCTGATGCAATGATTGATAGCACCATAAGAAGTAGACTGGAGTACGTCAGCGGGTATGGACTCCGCATTAAACTAAATATATAAATAAGCTCGAACAAATCCAGAAAAAAATCTCAGATCGATATGCGGACGCGTGGAACTTATCTGAGGTTCATGCACCATAATATGGACTTAATTGAGGCAACAAAATAGATTTAGCCTACAAACTAGACGTCAACAACAATAACACTCTTAGTTTTGTTTTGGATCCGCTGTTTTCTTTCAGAGTTCGTAATAATCGGCTTACTGCTTTCGGGGACTTTAATCTTTTTGGGTCCACATTCCACTTATCTTGACGTCAAAAAGTAACTTTATTGAAGGCCTATTCCTCTTGGAATGCTATGGCTTATACGTGCCTGAAAAGTTCAGCCGTAGTCGTCGCCACGACTTGTTCAACATGCCACACAGCAGAACAGATGTTCAGCACAGCCATATCATAAGGAATAGTGCTATTGAATGAAATTTCTGAAACCGTAGATGTATTTAATTAATTTTAAAATAACCTTAAAACCTTTTTGTATACCAATCTTTCCAAATGTTGAGAATGTTAAAATAAGAAATCTTATACTATGAATGGATGAGTAGTCTGCCCTAAAAAAAGGAAAACAATATAAAAGTATTGGTAATATGTTTGCAGCACGTTCCGAGGTGGTAGATAGCACTCTCTGGAAGTGGTGAACAGTCCATAAAGGCTGAAAAGCTGTGCCTACCCTAAAAAAAAAACAAACCATGAATAGAAATTAAAATGTTGTAATAAAACACGGTGAATTTCAGATCAAAATATATTTTCTACATTCCATGAATTTGCTAATTTCTTTAGTTGGGCACAACAATCAGAGGCGATAGCGAGTTAATAGCGATAGTAAAATTAGTATTAATGTACAATGTTACAATGGGGAAATTGAGTTTATTTTTTAAAATATTTTTTATCAATATTCACCTTCAAACTTAAATACACGTATTTTTTAAAAGTTAACTCTTTAAATATTAGAAATAACAAATAAACTTTAAATATTAATAGCATTGACACAATGAAATAGAATAAATACAGAAAAGAAGAAAAAATAAATATATGTATTTGCCATATAGCTTGCGCACCGAAATAGTGAATTTCTGCTTTGAGGCATGTTCCGGCACCGTTCGAAATCGTATTTATTTTGTATGAAATACCCCATAGTTTTTTTAGCTCTATCTGTGCATTCCGGGGTTCCGATCGCGATTTTTTTAATCGGTGGATTTCTTTTACTATGGAGTCGTCGAGCGCTGTTTATGAATTTGTACTGGCAAATACTATGGAGTACTGGTGCACTGTTCAAACTGTAGTAATATTGTAATCCAAATGAGTCTTGTTCGATGTAGTATTTCTTCGGAAGATCAATGCACAACCGCTCATTCGAAAACCGCCATTAAATCTGAGTAGAATTTCAGTTATGTAAACTAAGGGAATTTACGTATATCAAAACATCTCCTTCAATAGCTGTAATTTTCTCCAATTGCTGACTATTTTGACTGCGGATTTATTTATTAATTATTTACGCCTTGATGGGCTTTTACATATTTTAACATTTGACATGATTCTGTGTACAACACAGAAATAAGAAAAATAAATAAATTAACAACAAAAATAACATGATACATACATAAGTATAACATATTTATGATATGTATGTATAAATTGCGATCAGAAAGTGCCGCTGGCATATAAAACACAGATTAAATTTTTTTGAAATAAATATAAATAAAAGCCCTATAGTAGCAATAGGCAGCCCGCTCACTGGGCAGAGAAGATTATCTAGAAGGCCTCCATGGTCGAGGGGTAAGACTCTCGACTACGAATCCGAAGGTCGCGGGTTCAAATCCCGGCGTGCGCAAGAAAATTTTATTTAATTAATTTGCGTTGTTTCAAAATTAAAAAAATAATATTTAGTATATTTCTGCACGTTCCAGAGTGGAAGATACTTTCAGTATCGCCCTGGTGAAAGACCACCATTCAGAATTGAAACGATGCTTAAAATGGCTTTTAGCCGTGTTTGGTGACCAGATTTGAATTGCCAAGTACTTCTCTGCCATCCTTCTTACCCATCTGCTTCCCCTCCCCAATACCTTCAGCCTCACAACATTCCAAAGTTTCACTGTCTCCAGACGGTTGGGACCAGTTGGGACTCCTGTGGGGTACTAATATAAAAAAAAAACTCCAAATGTATGCTCCTCTAACTACAGTTGTACATACTAGTATACATTATTAAAGGTATGTGTATATACGTATAATGATATATTAGTGCATGATACAGAGAAGTTAAAAGGGGAAAAGTTTTGAAGTTGCAGAGAATAGTGTTAAAAAATAAATAGTTGTCTGATGTACACGATTTTTTAAGATACAAGTGCATAATGTAATATAATATGAGTGCATTGAAAAAGCAACTTGTTTGTACATGTTGGATAACGTAAAAATGTATGTAATACATAATGTGAAATTGCTTAATACTTAATATAGTGTTTGTTACAAAGAAAGAAAAAAAGGGAACAAGTTTTTGGATTATAGATAGATAAAAAAAAACAATTAAAAAAAGAATTATATAATTTTTTTTTTTTTTTTTACATGAATACCGCACAAGAGTCCCAACTGCTCCCAACCGTCTGGAGCCAGTGAGACTATGGCATTCCCAATTGGGGAATGTTGTGAGGCTGAAGGTATTGGGGAGGGGAAGGAGAAGGGGAGACGAAGGTGGGGAAAAGGGTAAATACCTGGCTATTCAGATCTGGTCACCAACACGGCTAAAAGCCATTTCAAGCAACGTTTCAATTCTGAATGGTGGTCTTTCACCAGGGCGATACTGAAAGTATCTTCCACTCTGGAACGTGCGCAAATATACTATATATTATTTTTTAATTAATTAATTGTGAAACAACACAAATCAATTAAATAAAATTTACTTGCGCACGCCGGGATTTGAACCCGCGACCTTCGGATTCGTAGTCGAGAGCCTTACCCCTCGACCATGGAGGCCGTCGTTCATAATTTCATAATTATTTCTCATCATAATCTCGTTCATAATTACTCCTATGCGATGCTCTTATAATCGTTGCTACGTAAAAATATCATTCAGGAATCTTTTAAACATGTGTAAACTTACATTAATTACTCCCAGAATTATTGTTGCAGAATAATATGTTTTGTCGAGTAGGTGAATGAGGTACTTTGAAGTTGATTAGTTGCGGGAATTCACAACAGTCTAATATGGAATAAATAATTTTAAATAAAAAGTCAGTTATTTTTCTTCTGTTTTCCAGTGTATGTATTTTAAATGTATTTAGACAAAATGCTTAGTTTATGTTAAGATAATAAAACAAAGAAATTGCGCTGCACGCGTTCAATATGAAGGATTCCATCGAAGATAACGTGGTATCTCGCGGCATATTCCAGGACAAATAAATTCCGCTATGGCGACTAAATAAATTCATAGCTGTAAAGGGTATATGAACTGGCGCAGGCCGAGGGTGGGGAGAGGAGAGATTCACCCGGGGAAGTTATGCTCCGGAGGTCAAAATATTATCACATTTTCACAAATATGGCGCCTAGTCGGAAAGTTTTAATCAGTGACGCGTACATTATAAGGGACCATTGCCAGCCTGAAGGGCAGCGCGAGCAAAGGAAGGGTGAATTCACGTTCAGGATCTCAGGATGTTATTAATGAAGCCGATATGAACACCAGAGGCTGTAGACTATGGAGCTGTAGGGGTGTCGAATTGCTTACTTGTTTCGATACGATATACGTTGTATGCTGATTGCTAATTGTATGGAAGACCTACAATGGTCTCTCGTGTCTAAGATGAACGAAGTACGTATGAAAAATGAGTTATCGATGAATGTAAATAAGTCTAAAGTCACGGTGTTTGAAAGAGAGAGAGTAACAGTATAGAGTCCAAAAATACTTAATTACATTTATTTTATTTTAATTGTCGGACCATTGTCTTTACCACTGTCAGCACGACCAATAATCATAATAGGTATTTATAATATATATGTTAGTTGTAAGACTGTAGTTTTAAGTCATAGTTGTAAGTCATTTTACAGTATTGTGTATATAATATGCACTTGATCATAGATATGTATTAGTTTTAAATATGTGTTAGGTTAATATATGTGTTAGGTTTATATTCTAGTTATACCTACTGTTATGTAACGGCAGAAGGATCCTACAAGGATTCTAGATACTCGTAAATAATAACGTTAAAAACGACGAGAGCGCCCTTGCTAGGGTGGCAGCTTGCGCGGCCCACGATCTGGCACTTGCCCGCCGCCTTCGATCCAGTTAACTGTGTCTCTAAAACAGAGCGCGCTAAAAGGCCATTTTGGTAGCCGCAAATTGTAACGCCATATTATCATGCATGCTGAAATAAACCCTGAGTCTGAAAGCATATAATGGCATCATTTAGCGTAGTAATAGCGTCCCCCGACCCCAATTATAAGACCGCCTGTCGGCCTACGACCCTGCAGAGGAGATTCTTGGCCTGCCGCAACTGAGCTAGTCGAATGTCCAGAGCCGAGCTCCCTGCCAAGACTCCACCACCAGGGTAAGTCTAAACAAAGGAATTGTCTCTCGTAACCGCCCTTTCCCAACCTTCCTCCTCTCCATCTCCTTCCCACAACCCCACCCTCAGCCTATTCATAATACTACTTAAGTCTAAATTGTAAGTCACTAGCTATAACTTTTAGTTGTACGTCACTAGCTACGAGCCATAGATCTAAGTCACTAATTATAAGTCTCAGTAGTTAATCCTTAGCTATAAGTCTAGTTGTAAGTCAATGGTTTATAACAATATCCTAGGAATCGTATAATACCCTTCACATTTTCTATCTAACTAGTACTGCGGCGCTTTGGCCTTATTACTATTACCATCACATGGTTTGATTACTTGACTGAATTTATGTTTCATTATTTGTGCTCTTTGGGAAAAGATCTTTACTGGATTAAAAACAATCACCAAGGAAAGGAAAAAGGAAAGGAAAACAAACATTTGGTTTTGAATAATTTCCTAAATTTATTTTTGTACTTAATGAATAAAATATATTTAATGTGATATTAACTATTCGTTGCTTCCCCTTCGGGCTGCATCCCTGAGTTTTGTCGTCGGATCATAAAACTGAGTGATAAGTAACTCAATATTATCAATATTACTCAATAATATTAACTTTTTTTTTGTACTCAATTTTTAACGCATTTTTCCCCACAAGCACCAACCAGTACCTATCAAACACATTGTTGAGTAGGGGATGTGGCCCCACGATGCAGGGTCAGTGTTGAGTAGGGCTAATTCCATCCACGTATGGCGCCAGTGTTAAGTTGGCAGAAAGGCCCCTTGTTGGGAACCAGTGTTAAGTAGTTAGCAGGGCGGCCTCCCAAGTTGGAGCCAGAGTTGAAATTACAGGTTAGGGTAGATTAAGTTATGATTCACTTCGAGGCCAGACGAGGGAGCGCCTGACTCAGGGCTTACCTGGGTAGCTCAGTAGACGGAACAAGTCATCTCTTTTCTGCAAGGTCGGGAGTCGGCAGGCGGCCTCATATCTGCATCAGGGAAAGGGTACTCGAACTACCAAATGAAAAGATATGTGTCTTCTAGCCAGGGTTTATTTACGGGAGGGCAATGACAGTTTGTACATATGGGTATTATACAATAACAATTAGCAGTAGACATCCTAACTACTGGTTTAAAATTCTCTCTCTTTCTCTTGTACGTCTAGAATCGGGCATGTTTTTGTAGTACAATTAATTACAGAACAGATAAAGAGGATTCAAATACAGCTTACATAGGTGCATCGGCCTGGAGTTGAGACAGCTCCAGGCAGGAACGGTGTCTTCATTACGGTTTGCAAACTCGGTCCACTATTTAAGAACTGACACATGTAACCGGTTAACAATAGTTAGGGCCTTTAAATTACGGAAACGGACGCCATTGCAAATGACGTGCGTGCGATGGAGCATGTGTGGATCACACAACTAATGCCAGCCTCTTTCTGGTCGGTCGAGGGACGCGGTCGCCGGCGGGATTCTGTCCTCGCGGAAATGGAACCAAATTAACTTCGCGGACTTTTTAACGAGGAGCTAGATGCATTTTAACAAGAGTCTAGATTCTCATTTTAAATTGTAGCGAATTCGTTACGTAACACTACATACATAATATCTTTATACTTAATTATCATACTTTTTTCTAGATATATTATATTACTATACTATGTCAGTGCTAGCTTTTTTCCTTTCAATTTTTGTATAATTGCACTTAATATGAACTGAACTTGTCAATTTGACTGTCTTAAAACGGGATTTGTTGCAATTGGGCAGTCAAAGCTTTCTTAAATGTTGTTGTTAAATAATGTGTGTTACAAATAAACAAATATTATTATTATTGTCAGTTATAAATCTTACGTGTAACCCATTAGCAATAAATTTTATTTCTAAAATATTAGTCATACGTCTAAGTGATATGTTATGTAAATTAATTGTAAAACACCCTTGAGGTGATTTACTCAGAAAACGGCGCTATAGAAGAAATCCAATTATTATTATTAATTGCACAAAAAAACATAATGCGAAACGACATAAAAATATATATACAGAAAAAGAACAACACATACATAATACAGGAATGAAGCAATGACAAATACACACATAAGCAAGAACAAGGTTTTGGTAGAGTTCATGATTTTAGATATTCTAAATCAGACTCGGGTTGTGGGGAGGGGGGGGGGGGATTTTTAAGTATTTTTATTTCGAATGCATTTATTAATGTACAAAAAAAAACTCGGAAAAATCCCATTCTTGTGCCCTCTGAAAGAAACCAATCCCATTCTGAATTTTTCTAAAATTAGTTGTTTCTAAAAATTGTGAATTAGGAATTCTAATCTCGCACATTGGAAAGAAACCTTCTCCATGTTCTGAATACACCCACTATTAAAAAAATAAAACTTGAAGAGTTAAATTCATATTCTTACGCAGAGTTATCATTTTTCGTTTGCATTTTTGTTCAGATTTTTGACTGTCGATTTTTTTCTCAATCTCCATATCAACCGCGGCTATAATTAGATTACGAACCTCTCATATCCGGAGCGCTTAATCAAAAGTGTCTACTAGTTTGACTCCCTAGAACTCGAATAATTAACAACAGGAAATATATTAAAAAAATAATATTGTATTATCTAGCTATGATAAAAATCATTGAAGGGAAACATTGATTTAAAAATAAGTAGTACAGAGGAAGATAAACACGAAACGTTAGAAATTACAACACCGTTTTTAATGGCCACGTTCGGTGGTTGTTCTCGAGTTTTTAAGAGATTATTACTTGTGAGTTTTAGTTTCTTCTTCTTTTTCCGTGCTTAGAAATCATTTAGACTGGTACCAAAAATTTCAGGGATATGGAGGCCTATTCCCGTTATTTTTAAGGAAGATTTCTTATATTTTTCCTTAAGCTTAAAGACTTCTTGATAACTACGAAATTTCGATAAGACAATATCAAAAATACCCTAAATAGATTGTTAAGAGATTATTTGAAAACCCAAATTGATGAAATATCTTCCAGTGACACAAGATTTTGAACTAAAACTTTTAAAAACAAAACAGAATATTATAATGCGTTTTAATAGATTTTTATTTTATTTTTTAAACAGCATAAATAAGCCATTTAACAACGAATTACGTTTTGTAAAAAGGTACCTACCTCACTAGACAGCAGTAACCTTTTTTTGTCACTAGTTTTAATAGTGACATTTTCCTTCGTGGTTAATCTATGCCGACGGAAGAGGTGGGTCATTCCACTTATTTTACGAACTCGGTTCCAATTTCGAGTTTATCCACACGGACTCGATTCCTCGGACTCGGTCTTTGTTCCTTTCGGTCCGCACGGGCCCGCCGTTCCGGAAACAAAAATCATTCATATTGAACTATTTAATAGGGACGCTTTTCATTTCTGACTCCAATCCAAAATCTTTTCCGTTCCTTGAGTATGAGTTCGGAACGAGTGAATCCGGATTTGCGAACTCGGAGTGAGTTCACCGCCTTCGGAATCGGATTCATTGGACTCGGCCGGCCGTAACGACTCTCATGTAATGTTTATTAACTAATATATAAATTAATATAACTAATACGTATAAATTAATACCTAAAGTAAATAACAACGTAATTTATAACTTACTTAATATTGAGATTTTCTCTTCTTCAAACTATGCAAATATTGAAAATTTTAATGAATATCATTCGCTTAATGACAACTGACAGGAAAAAGATAAGGATTCTTCCTTTAAAATAACGGGAATTGCGCTCCTGGCTTGAGTTAATTGAGTTAACAATTCTTGACATTCTGGATAGTGGAGAATGGTACCCACAATACGTGTAGTGTTGATTAAGGAAAAGCAATTTATTGCTTCTGAGTCTACGGCAATGAATGCTGAATTGGATGAGTTGCAACAAAGAAGATGAGTCAATAAAACAATTAATTATTTTGAAATGGAATACGATCAAAGTCTTTCCTACGCTTTTCTAATGAAAACATTTTTATGGTTTGTTCATTTAATATTGAGAAGATAGATGAGTTTATTTATTGGGATTGGGAAGTATGTTTACGAGAAATGGAAAGGCTGATAGGGATATTGAAAGAAGAGCGAATGCAAGAAACTTCATTAATATAGGACTGAACGCGGTTGGCAGCAAAAAAAAATGTTCAAAGAAGCGAAGCTAGTAGTCCACAGCTGATACCAACCCTGATGTATGGCAGTGAGGTATGGAACTGGAATAGGAAGGACGAAAGTCGACTGAATACCGTAGAAATGAGATCTCTGAGGCGTATTTTTATTTAAAAAATATATTTTTACGTTTGATTTTTAAAACGCATTTTTTTAAGTTTGTAATGATAATAATAAAAATGTTGTGCTATTTTTTTTATTATATCCTCACTGACATATACTGTGCTGATGATTTCATTTACAAAATACGAAATTAAATTATATTAAATTGATATGATTGCTGAAAAAAAAATTAAGTTAAGGTGTTTTATGTGCCGTTGAGCAGTTTCGGTGTTATTCTGTATTTGGTGTTAACATATTTTCTATTTCAGATCTCCCTGTGTAACGTATCCAGCCTTTTATTAGATTTTTAAATTGATTTTTGAATGAGAGTGGGTTTTTATTGTAGAGTTTAGTAATATAGTATAAGCAGATTTTTGTCCAGATGTGGTGTTTGTGGTTGCTTGTTGGATGTATTTTTGACTATAAGATCTAGTGTTTCTAAAATGTAATTTACTTTTTGTAGTTTTTGTATTTTTGTGAATTTTTTGTACTTTTCTTTTTTTTATTTATTTTATTTAATTTTTTTTAAATTATTTTTGTAATATGAATACCGCACAAGAGTCCCAACTGCTTTCAACTAACTGGAGCCAGTGAGACTATGGCATCCCCAATTTGGGAATGTTGTGAGGATGAAGGTATTGGGCAGGGGACGGAGAAGGGGAAGAGGAAGGTGGCGAAATACCTGGCTATTCAGAGTCACCAAACACGGCTAAAAGCCATTTCAAGCAACGTTTCAATTCTGAATGGTGGTCTTTCTCCAGGTCGATACTGAGAGTATCTTCCACTTTGGAAGGTGCGCAAATATACTATACATTATTTTTTAAATGAGTTAATTGTGAAACAGCACAAATTAATTAAAATAAAATTTTGTTGCGCACGCCAGGATTTGAACCCGCGACCTTCGGATTCGTAGTCGAGACCCTTACCCCTCGACCATGGAGGCCGTCTGTATTTATTTAATGTATTTATGTAATGTAAAGTATAATTGTTTTATTGACATAATATTAAGATGGTCATATATTTCGTCAGTGTCTAGTTCTTATGGGTATATTAATTATCACCTTGGCTTTTTGTATTCTAATGAGTAAATTAATAATATTACGATAAGCACTGCCCCATATGCAATATTTAAAAGTCTTGTAGAAAATTTATGTTATTATGATATAATATCCCGTAATTTTTCACGGGTCTGCGGTAGAGATTAAATCAATTGAATCTATTCTAATGCTTTGTTAATACACTATGTACTTCTGTAATATGCAATAAGCTTAACAATTTCAATAAATAATAATACTTTTATTTAATGTAATTCAAATTTAATAATGTTATTATTTAGTTCGGCAAATATTTTAGTTTTTTTTTTAAATTATATTGATATCTGTTTCGGCATTCAAAATTTTCAAACATTTTCAAACTCTTCGAAATTGGCTTTGAAACAGCTGTCATAATAATTGCAGAACTCAACAATAACAGTATTAAATTTGTAATTTTTTCAAAAGATTGCTATTTTGTGGCGTCATCATTAATAAATTAATTAAAAATTGCTTTGTAATGACTACTTTATTGATATATACGTATCAACATGTTTCGAAAGCGATGCTTTCCTCATCAGGAATATACAAAATACTGTATTCTATGTGTTATTGATCAGGAAAGCATCGCTTTCGAAACATGTCGATATGTATATATTAATAAAGTGGTGATTAGAAAGTAATTTTGAATTCATTTTGTATTAAATTTGATTTACATTGAATTAAAAAATACATTAAATGGAGTTCTGCGAATTAAACGCAAAAATAATTAATAATGCTTAACACTGTTTATTTAATTAATTATTTAGTAAATTTTATTTAATTAATTTATGTTGTTTCACAATTAATTCATTTAAAAATAATATGTAGTATATTTGGGCACGTTCCAGAGTGGAAGATACTCTCAGTATCGCCTTGGTGACAGACCACCATTCAGAATTGAAACGTTGCTTGAAATGGCTTTTAGCCGTCTTTGGTGACCAGATCTGAATAGCCAGGTATACCCCACCTTCCTCTTCCCCTTCTCCTTCCCCTCCCCAATACCTTCAGCCTCACAACATTCCCCAATTGGGAATGCCAATCTCACTGGCTCCAGATGGTTAGGAGTAGTTGGGACTCTTGTGCGGTATTCATATAAAAAAAAAATTTAATAAACTTTTCGAGGGCTAATTGCTGTCACGTATTTATGATTCTAATGTTTCTAAAATACAACAATTTTTCTCTTTGAACAAATTAAACCCAAATGCAATTTTAAAAAGTACCTTTTGAGAGTCTTTATTATCTGTACCCTTACTTTTTTCTTGTTTTGTATATATGGATTTTTGTTTTTTTGAGGAAATATAGTAGGTAGTTAGTTGGAGAATATAAATTGTTTCATTTCAGAATAATCTCGTTATATTCAATTTGTTTTTTTTTCTGACTAAGGGCAGCTTCTGGAGAATTCTAAAAATAAGCTTTCAATTCACGAATGTACTACAAACTAATAAGACAATGGGAGATATTAAATTTCGCCGGAAAATTCAAATGAATAATTTACATGAATTTTCTCGGAAAAGGTAGCCAAATGAAGCGAATTCATTTTTACTTTAGAAAATGTCCTTTTTAAAAATGAAATGGAAGTTATATGTGGGGCAGTGGCTTAGCGACCTATCGATGGATGGGGCAGCTGTCCGGGGGTTTGGTATTTTTAGGACCTACACCAAAACATCAAGTACATTTTTGAATTTAGGTAATCATGAGATCTGAGTTGGCATCGGGTCTGGGTCCCACTCAGACGTCGTTAATTCAATTCCTCGGCTGGATAAGTCCTCCATCACAACACAAGCAACATTTTTCGCTTTGTGTAATGGTAGTAGGCGATTTTCAAATATTATCAGGTTATTCGTAACCTAGAAATATTCGTCTTTAAAAAAAAAAATTACAAATGATCTGATGCAGCCAATCTGCTGCCGTCTCAGAATCTCGAGTAGTATTAAATGACAACACGTCTGTTTAGCGAAGAGCCAGCTAATGTGCCCTTAAGTGGGGGGGAGGAGGTTTACTAGTATACAAGTATACACTTGCCCTGACGATGGAACGGTTGTTCCGAAACCGGTAGGTGTTTAAAATAAATGTGGTTAAAACAAATTTTGAGTGTTTCATTTGATTATAATGGATGACCACGAAGTAATAGCTTCACACAATTAATGGTATACATTATTGTCATAATGTCTTTTTTTTGTTTATTTTATATCCGCACTATATTGATATTACATATATTTTAAAGGGCTAATTACTACATATATTATTAAAAATAAAGCGTAAACTGGAGAATACATGTAATAGATATTTTGTTGTATACCCGTTTTTGAGGAAATTAGAAGGCTGAAGGAAGTGGGGTAAAAGCAACGTAGGGATTAGGACAGTACCTACTGCAGTATGGCTATTCAGATATGGTCTCTAAACATAGCTTTAGCAATTTCAAATCTCAAGTCAATTCAATTAGGCAACTGAAACATGAATTTGGATTGCTCTCAACGGTTAACAGTAATGACAGTATTGCTAATCGGAGTAGCTGGGTCTACAGCGTACAATCTACAGCCTAAAGAGAGCAGCAGAAATAGTACCAGTGGAGCAGCATTGGAGCTGGGTAATGAAACGGTTCCATCATTTTCAGACGGACGGAAACTTGTTTTCTGGGGTGAAAATATGAAAACAAATGAACGTCCATCATGTCTGACGATTACCCCCGCCCCCTATTCTGAAACCCAGGGGTGGGGTACAGAGCAGAACTTAGGGAGCTTAACTTCAGGTGCGCCGAGATTGCCTATCGGATTCGCATAATTTGTATCCTTTGTATGGTAGTGTAAAAACATGTTTTGTTTTCGAATATATGAAGAATTTAAATAGCTATTCTGGGGAAAGTCTTTATGATAAATATGAACGTTTTTTATGAACTAAACACATTATCTAGTAAGATGGTAGATTTTACAAAAAAATCACTTTGCAAAAAAAAATAAACTAAGTTAATACGAAAATTTTACCCCCCGCGCACTATGGAAATATTAGGCCGCGGGGTTCGGCATTCCAAAGGTTTTTCCCTGGTCACGAATAACCCGAAAATATTTTAAAATCTCCTATTACATCACAGTAAGCGGAAGTTGTTGCTTATGTCGTGATGGAAGACCCAGCCGTGGAATGGAACTCACGACGCCTGGGTAAGACCAAGACGCGCTGCCAACTTAGCCACTGACCGGTCATACGATTAAATACATTGATGTGTTCGGACACATTTTATGCGGCTAAACAAAGGATTAATGCATTTCAAAATTGGCTGCAAATAAACTCGCTTTCCCTTAATGTGAGGAAAGCTAAATATTTTACACATTCAATGGACTGAAGGAGCCAGCCAGAATCATTAGACCTAAAATTCACGAGTGTCAAATATATAATATTCAATGTTACTGCACCATTATAACAAAATCAAAAAGCGTAATATATCTCGGAATAGTAATTGACGAACATCTTAAATGGGAACTATGCACGGAAAAACTAACAAGTTTTTTTTTTTCAAAAATCTAAGAAATGCGGCAAACAAAAAGGAAATGAAAAAAGTCTACTATTCATTATGTCAATCGTGAATTGAATATTGACTTATACGACGGGGATCTGCGATATTTAAGTACATGCAGAATCTAAATACAAATCAAAAGGGAATAATAAAAACCATCCTTAAAGTACCCATAAGAAAGCCTTCGATAGAAAAATTCAAAAGTTTTGGCGTACCAAATTTACTGCAATTTTTTTTCATAAAAAGGGAACCCCCCCCCCCCTAAACCATTTATGACACTAGGTCTAACCAAAATGACTTAAAGAAACATTATTTGTTATAAAACCACTTTCGGACAAAGAAACTAGATATATTTTGCAACAAAACTTCACAACGTCCTTCCCACAGATGTAAAACGAATAGAAAAGTTTAGTGAGTACAATTCTAGAATAAAAATCTGGCTTAAAGAGGTCAATGAGCAATTTGCAGATGATACTGTTCTGGTGTTTACTGGTGATACTTGGGATGAAACTTATGCTAAGTATGAGTCAGGATTAAAGATTGTTAAAAAGTGGCTTGATCAAAACCTTTTAACTTTAAACACAAAAAAAACAAAATATATTACTTTTAGCATTTCTTCCGTAAGTCAACCCCCTGTACACCGTTCCTTAACAATGCATTGTTGTGTACGCGAGTGCAATTGTCAATCTTTGGAAAGAGTAGACAATATAAAATATCTTGGCTTATTTATTGATAAATATTTAAAATGGAACGATCATATTACTGTATTAACAAACAAAATAAGAAAACTAGCCTATATTTTCAAGACCCTAAGAAATATATTGCACCATGTTACACTAAAAACTGTATATTATGCTCTTGTTCAATCTCTTCTTTCATACAATATCGTATGTTGGGGTTCATGTTACAAGACTTACACTAGAGCCCCTAAATGTTGCTCAAAAATTAATTTTAAAAATAATGTACAAGAAATGTTTTTTATATCCATCACACCGATTATACAGTGAAAGTAAAATTATGACAGTAAGGCAATTGTACATAATACAAGCTCTGTGTAAATTTTTTAACAATATTGATACTGCTATAAGGTCACAACAAGTGCGCAATACTAGAATGGGTTCTTCTCTAGTGTATCAGCCGGCAAATAACAGAACATCATTTGGACAAAGGAGTTTTTCTTGTAAAGCTCCTTTGTTATATAATAGGCTCAGTGACAACATTAAAACTATAGATACGCTATATTTATTTAAAAAAGTGATCAAAAAATCTACGTTAGCTGATAGTGGTGATTTCGCTTTATCCATGTTATCCCTTGTGTTGTAATCAATGTTGAAACATTATATACGCTCGATATTATCATTATTATCTACTTATTATTACTTACTTACTACTATTTACTTCTTATTACTATCTGATTACTACTTATTACTATTTACTTATAATTATATTTTTTTACCTACATTTTATTATTTACTTAATACTATTTACATAATTTTATTTTTTATCTACCTATTATTATTTACCTATTTTTATTTTTATTTAAATATTATTTACCTATTTTTATCATTATTATGTACTTATTATTATATACCTATTAATATTTACATAATATTTAATGTGTATTATTATATGCTTATTAATATTTACTTAATATTATTATTTACCTATTATTATTACTTAACAATTATAATAAAAATTTTAATTTTTATTGTATATCTACTACTAATATTTACTTATTAATATTTACTATTATTTACTTATTAATATTTATCATCATTAATTTATTAATATTTACTACTCTTTATTTATGTATTATTATTTACTTATTAGTATTTACTGATCATTATTAAATTGTAAAGCCGCTCATCTCAACACAAGCCTGTCCTAGGGAGATGAGTGTCTAATGTTTTTGTTGTCATATTTAAATTTAATGGAATTAAATAAATAAAAAATAAAAAATTTAAACAACCTTAAAAACCACACTAAAACGACATAGAAGAAGCATCTAATTACATAACATCAAAATGAATAACTCTAGTCCGCCTCAGCACAGGACCCCCTACTGAGCATTAAGAAAAACACAAAAAGATCAAATACTTTACAATATATATTAACTAATATATATACCATTTTGTATCTTCAATTTTATTCTCTAAAAAATTCCATACTTGCACCTTGTTTTATATTTCAAATTTTATTTTTATATGGTCGCAAAAATGAAAAAAAAAATTAAGATATTTTCTTCAAAAGATTAGTATTCACTTTGTGGCTTGATTATTAATAAATGAATTAAAAATTACTTTTGTATTCACCACTTTATTAATATACACACATCAACATGTTTCAAAAGCGATGCCTTTCTTCATCAGGAATATATAGAATAATGCCAAATATACACAAATGATAAAAATAGAACACAATAATGTAAGAATAGATAAATTATATAATATTATTAGGTGAATACAACAGTATTTTTTAATTAATTTAAAAATATTAAAAACTCACTTTAATATACTTGGGAGTCCGCATGTCCTTTTTGACACTAAAAAGGGAGTTTTAATTGTTCAATGGGGTATTTACCCATAACTGGTGATATTCTGAACAACTGTCTGAATTCCGTTTCTCCAAGCTCTAACGGATTCAATTGTTCGCGTACATACAACGTCTTTCAATTCCATAAGCTTCATTAGTTTGCCTCCGTTCATTAATTTTGCATAAAAAGCGACATTATTTAAGTTAACCGAAGCTTATCTGTCATCCGAGAGGCCACGCTAAATTAGGCGTTCTTTTGTCTACCGGTTGTCTTGATATTTTATATCAATCGTTGACTGTACTCGGACATACCGCCTAACGCCGCTTAATAACCATAGATGACGGATTTAGTCCATATCGTATTGATATAGGCTTTTATCTATCGACCGTGCTAGGGCCACATATATGATTTGCCACGTATTTTCCAACATTCTTCTTCGTCATATCTACCACCTCCCCACTCCGTTCAGCCTGAAAACAGACCATTGAGGGTTCCATGTTCCAACTATCTCCAGAGAGTAGGCACTCTTGTATGGAATTCATACTAAAAAAACTACTAGCGTACTAAAGCTGCTCTAAGCTGGAAATCAAGGTTTTAATTAAGAAAACTGCAAAATTTCTGGTTTCAAACCACACGCATACGCAAAATTTGAAAGATTTTTTAACTCTTTCAATGTTTTACGGTGATCAAATAAAAATCACTTATTTTCCATGCGCTTAAAGTTACAGATTTGTAATCAGTATATTGGATTGCACTAACCGACATCAGTATTATCATCACAGCGCTGTATCGCAGGGTGAGATTTGGACTTCTCCACAAATGTTCTCCACCGGAACCGATTCGTATATCCAATTCATTACACATAATCGTTTAAAAATTTCATTCTCAACGTCCTCGGTAAATCTCACAAGACTTCAAAGATTCAAGTTTCGTCAAATCCGGCCCTGCGCCCATTCTTATAGGCGTAACAACTAAAACATCTGTAATTTCCGGTTTTTCACTCCCGCGGAACAAAACATCTCCCCCCGGGAGAGATGGGGGTTGCAGGGGGAGGGACAGGAGTAGGGGGGAGGGAGATATGACGAGCGAGACAACACTTCGACTAGGAAATTGTGTTTTGTTATTTATGTTTGCCTGAACGACTGACAAACTGAGGGTAATTGTGTGTCAGCCCTATTGGGTCTCTACACACTTCGCTAAACAGAATCAAACAAAAAATATTGTGTGATATTTTCTATTTATATTAAATGGAACAACATGTCAAAGCAAATTTAGCAGCTGAATATTCAGCCACTTTGCACAAGACAAATAGAGAGCATTTTTCATAATATTATTTACAAATATCACTGACTGATATTTCATAATCTCCATTCAGATATGAGAAAACAATATTTATAACATAATATACATTTGAAAAGTTTTTTAAAAATTGCTGAACTTTTTGAAAAGATCTTTTGCCATATAACTCCCAGTCAGCAGGGGTTTTTTCCATGCAAAAGACGGGGTTAAAGGTTTTTTCATTATATAGTATTAAGGTTGGGACACTGAAAAAAAAATCTAAGTTTTCGACCTTGGGTGACCGTTAGCCGCCATCTTCGATGAAAGGTGCCAAAAATAAGCTTTTCCAAAATAATTCCGCCAACTAAAAGAAGATAAATTTGCTTATATTTTAAGTTGTAACATTTTTTTGTAAACAGTGCCCCCCCTAATAATAATATAATAAATAATAATCAACCTTACCAATGGCGTAGAATCTTTTATATCAATAAATTTTCTCAACAGAGCATTAAAAACCTTCCGTGAGATATTAAACCAGCATTTTACACAGACAATAGTATAGGTAAATTTTAATTAATGGTAAAGATAAAGAAGACAGTTTAGGCCACTCAGGCATTTATTCACTTCTATGTAATGATTGCCCGGCGTTTTATGTAGGCAAAACGTCGCGTAATGTTAATATCCGGGTAAAAGAACACTTAAGATGTCTAAATAATAATGGTTTCTCCGAATTTGCCAACCATCTCTTAGAAACAGACCACACATCCAATAAAAATACAGGCACTAGTTTACTCCATAAAAATGGAACAGGCATTCGACTAGATAACTTGGAAGCGTTAGAAACAAGAAAAGCCAAAAACACTAATAGTAGACTCATAAATAATCAAATAAATTTAAATAAAAGTCCAATTCTTAAATTATTCCCAATAAAAAAGTACACACACTTCCCGGTCACCAGGTACCTGTTGATCTCCCACCCTTGGCCCTCCACTCGCCTGTCTTTAACTATTATTATGTTTAACTATTATTATTCTTGTTAACATGTTTCTACTACACCAAACGCAAGAGCTAGTTCTTTTCCGTGTGAGAATCGGCATAATATATATGGACCTCTATTATATCGGACATTATATTGCATAGAATGCCCGATAGAATAGAAGCCAAATGTGGAATCGAATTTTCGTTCTATTCTATTTTAAATAGACAATAGAATAGAACCGTGTGAACGGCAGTTGCCATGCAAACACCACACCATGCGCACAGTATAGTAATGTCTATGGTTATGGCTAATAAAGAAACACCTTTTTCTTTCGTAGATTAATTTTTACATGTTACGCATTCCTCGTGAACAGATTTGTGCTACACATATTCTTTCCTAATGTAAACTTTTTTTTCTATTTTATTACAAATGCATGTAAATTTGCTTCGTCACTTTGAGCTCCTCGAATACAAATGAATTGAAATAAAGCAAGTTTGAGCACGCCGCAATTCGTGTCTAATATAGAAAATGTTACTTCTATGAATTATACCATGAAATATTCACGATGGGAGCCCAGCATATGCATGAATTGCAACAAATAACTATAAAAATAATAGAAGTGACGACCACACAAACAGTCTCAATCAACTTCACTCCTACTGACATCTCTTGAATTTGGTTATAGCGTGTTACTCCATATATTTTTTTTAATACTAATAATAATAATAATTGGGTGATTAGTGCCATTTTTATGAAAAATCACTTCGAGGCCGCCGTACAAATATTTATTGCTAGGGTTGTCATTATTGTGTACAAACAGATACAGACATATACTTAACTGGCAGGTCACTCCTGATTGGAACGTTATTTTATAAAGTTTTCGCTTGAGTAGATATGATTTTGAACGCACGGGACACATTATCAGTAAACAGTGCACATTGCATGATATTACATTGACTGTTTAAATATTATTTGTTATTGACATTATATTTATTAGAAGGTTAGTGGCTAAAGAATAGTTAGTATATATTTAAAATAAAAGTTTAACTCAGTAGATTATTAAGAATGTTGCAGACTATGAAAAGTTAATTTGTTTATCTAAGTTACTTTACGTAGGTACTAACGGCTAGCTTCGTTATGTAAATTGGGAATGTAACTCTAACAAACTCCAACGGCTCGGAGGGCTTTGAAACAGAGAATGGACGGTTACCTTGAGAGGGTCTCCTCTTGGGGTAAGAATAACCTCGTCGAATTTAATCTTTCAATGACCCAATCATGTCTGATTACGTCTAAAAGGATCGAAATGACAATCTAGTATTCTTTAATAGAAACTATCTTCTCAACAAGCCCTCCATTGATATGCTTGGTGTAACCTTAAGTGACCAGCTCAGGTATGGGGGTTCCATCGAAGCCCGAGTAAAGTTAGCCTCTTAGAAGCTGGGCATATTGTACAGAGCTCGCAGATACTTTAATAGTACACAAATGCTGACCCTGTACAAATCGCAAGTGCGCCCCACTGTAGAATTTGGCAGCCACCTATGTCGGGAGTCTCAAAATATCTGAAAAAAACCCTTGACTCTGTGCAGAAACAGGCGGTCCGTTTGATAGATTCGCCTATCTTAACAAACGGGTTGCAATCTTTGGAGCACAGACGTCAGGTGGGAATACTGTCCTTGTTCTACCGGTATTTTAATGGAAGATGCTCCTAGGAACTAGCGTCATTGATCCCTTCGGCACCGGTGCATAGTCGGGAAACACGCCAAACGCGCGCCCAACATTTGCATACGGTTGATATTTGTCACACGAGAACGGGTCGCTCCTACGATTCATTCTTGTGTTCAACAGCTCGGCTGTGGAATGATCTGCCGGCCTCTGTGTTTCCTCCGTCCTATAACATGGGTCTCTTCAAGACCCAAGTTCATTCCTTCCTATCGTCTAAAAGACCCTCCACACAGCATCCCCAAAGATGATATAGGCCTTGAGGGAAATTATTTCCTCCTTGGTCTCCTGTGTGGAGTTACTGTAAAAAAAAAAAACTCTACCATTCTTGTATATGACTTTCCGAAGAGATGAGTTTTAAGCTTTGCTCTGAATTCTGTCAAGTCTTTAATCAATCTTAAATCGTATGTCAGTTTATTCCAGGCTTTAGGGCCTTACACGCTGAAAGCACACTCACTGAACTTAGTATCTGGTGTGTGCTTTGGTTCCTTCAACCTTCCGATTGCTGATGACTTATGCAATCATCCTCCCGTGTTATACTTTCATTCAAAATAACTATCGGAACACAAATTCACAATGTATTATTATAAAAAGCGTTCTGATTTTTAACTATAATGTTTGGTATTAAATTGTGGTGAAAGTTAGCGAATACTTAAAATATAGTTAAAAACAATTTGGTTATAGTGCTCATAAAATGCTTCTGTCTTCAGGTTAATAGTTTTTTCTGTACTGAGATTCTCAAAATTGACCGATGAGTAGAAGGGTGAGAATTAATTTCATTTTATTATTTGTGCTTTTCTGTATCACCCTGTCGAATTGTATTTTGTTGCTTGGTGTATCTTGTCTTGTAATTTGTTGATTGGTTTTTGTAATGTTATGTTGTTTGTTGTGTTATGTTGTTGAGCTAACCGTTTGACTCTGCGGGAATGGTGTAATGAATGACGACTGTAATGAATAAGATTCCATCCTATCTTGGCTCCGGAGCTAAATCTCCAGCAGATTCAATTACTGGAGCCATTCTTATGGTTGAAGCGGTACCCAGGTGCGTTTCTTTTGATTCGTTAATTTATTTTATCTCTCTGTATTCTCACAAGATATTTTACACTCCGCATTACATGTTATCCATGATAGAAGGACTTACAGTAGTTACTATTTAATAATTTTTCCGCTTCTACTGTGTTCTACGACCGTCCAAAGCATCGACAAAATTCTGGTACAAGTGCTAAATCTGAGATCCAGTTAAAAATTGGCAAAAAAATTGAAAGTGCCAACATGAAACAGTGAAATATCTTGATATTTTCCAGCAACCTCGAAAAGTTGACCGAATTTTGAATATTTCGCAAGTATAATAAATAGAAATATGGATCAAGTTGAAAGCAAATTACTTATTTACGAACGAGCATCCAAATAAGGCGCTAAATGACACTTTGAAGGTTGCTAATGCAAGCTATAGAACAAATAGTTTATCTTAGTTAGGAAAATTTCTAAGTTGTCCAATGACGAAATTCCTTTATCCTTAATATTTTAAATTCTATGAAATACATACCAACATGTTCGAAAACATGTGAAGGGTACCTAGAAAAACCAGACTCATTGCATTTTTTCGTTTTTAAGATTTAAATTCCAATTTATTCTACAGAGATATTGCTCAAAAATAGTGTCACTAAAACTAGCAATTGTTTATAGCATTTCTAGCAATTAGCAATTCTTCATTTATGAAGAGAGAAGAAAGTAAAGTCAAGGCAAATATCAGCTTATTGTGTATAAAACTGCACAAAACGGGCTCATTGCATCATTAACTAAATAGAAACGGGCTCATTGCATCATCAACTAAACACAAACCGGCTCATTGCATCATCGACTAAACACAAACGGACTCATTGCATCATTAACTAAATAGAAACGGGCTCATTGCATCATCAACTAAACACAAACCGGCTCATTGCATCATCGACTAAACACAAACGGGCTCATTGCATCATCAACTAAACACAAACGGGCTCATTGCATCATCAACTAAATACAAACCGGCTCATTGCATCATCGACTAAACACAAACGGACTCATTGCATCATTAACTAAATAGAAACGGGCTCATTGCATCATCAACTAAACACAAACCGGCTCATTGCATCATCGACTAAACACAAACGGGCTCATTGCATCATCAACTAAACACAAACGGGCTCATTGCATCATCAACTAAACACAAACGGGCTCATTGCATCATCGACTAAACACAAACGGGCTCATTGCATTATTAACTAAACACAAATGGGCTCATTGCTCCTATAATGATTTATAAAAGACAGAACCATTATTAGTGAAATTAATAATTATTACTATTTACTGATTATTATTTACTTATTATGATTATTTATTTTTTTTAGGTTTATTTATTATTATTTGATTATTAATATTTACTTGTTTTATTCACGAATTATTATTATTTACCTATTATTATTTACTCACTACTTCCTGTTAACAAAAATATGGTCACTCTATGATCGTGTAGTTTGTTGAAGGGTTACAGCGGTCTGCTCCAATTGCCTTTGCATAATATCGGACCTGCATAATAATATTATTTCCGTACGACAACAAATTGATGGACGAGTATAAAATGTATCGAGAGCATCTCCTGTCCCGATCTTCCTCTTCCTCTTCCTCTTCCCCCTTCCTTCATATATATATTTTTTCTCTTAATAGCTTCATCAATAAAACACCTGTATACCATATAACCACTGTTAGCACAAGAAACTTAGTTGGTTTACCTTTTGTTAAACTTCATTGTACATATATTTGTGTTAAAAGCTGTTTGTTAAATAACGATGTTAATAATAAAATACTTTTGTCTATGGCGAAATTGGTAGAAGTTGAGAAAAGGTAAATATTGTTGAAAATCTGGGTTAGGAGGAGGTGGACAACATGTGCAGGAGTGGGTGGTGATGGGTGGCGACAACATATATATATATATATTACCCGTATAGACAGTGGACACCAACTTCCGGCGGCACGTGACTTCCGCGGCCCACATCCGGCTGCCATCTTGCGGACACGGAAACGTTTACGGCTTCCGAACACAGGACCAGGACATGGGAAGATGGCACGAGCGCCAGATTAGTAATGGCTGTTTGAAACTGCAGTTAGATTTAAATGGATATAGACGTCTTGGGAGCATGCAGTAGGTACTACTACTAAAATTAATGCGGCTTTTCTAGTTATCCCGGCCTTTGGCATGAAAGTTTTCAGGATTTCTCAGTTAGGCGAGGCGCTGCCCCAGATTACTGAAAAATCAACATAAAACAATTTTTAAAAAATAATACCTCATCGCAGTCATCAATAAAATTATATTTTTAAATCTAAGTAATCTACTACATCCATGGTTGAGTACTTAAGATCCTTGACTACGAATCCGGCGGTCGCGGGTTCAAAAGCCGGCGTGGGCAAGTAAATTTTGTTTGATTAAATTGTGTTACTTCACAATTTATTCATTAAAAATATTATGTAGTATATTTGCGGCATTTTTCAGATTCTTAGATACTATAAGTATCGTCCTGGTGAAAGACCACCATTCAGAATCGAAACGTTGATTGAAATTGCTTTAGCCGTTTTTGGTGACAAGATCAGAATAGCCAGATACTTCCCCACCATCCATCTTCCCCACCACCTTCTCCTCCACAATACTTTCAGCTCCACAACATACCCCAATTGGGGATGCTATAGTCTCACTGGCTTTAGACGGTTGGGAACAGTTGGGACTCTTGTGTTCTATCACATAAAAATATGTATTCAAAAATTGTGACGAGCCATCACTGACGGGCATTTATTTGTATTATTGTTATATTTACTTCGTTATTTAACAATTCTTAGATATATTATTTGTAAAGCTGTACCTTTTTAAATTATGTTATCTACCCAGAACTGCTCAATTTTTTATTGACTTTAACTTGCCTTTTTTAGGACAGTATAACAATAAAACAAGCAAAAAATTATCGAAATAAATGTCATTTTAAAACTCTAATAAATAAATTGTGAAACATTATTTTTATTTATTTTATTTAATATAATAATTTTTTTTACAGAGAGTATATAAAAATAAGACATGATTCATATAGTGTAACAAAAAATATATTATAGCTATTCCTCACCATAAAGAAACAAGGTTCTTGTGTTTGGTGAGTGATTATCGCTTAATTAATCAAATCATAACTTAAAGTATTGTTGTACAATAGCAGGAAAATATGAATTTGTCGTGTAAATTTTGTAATTTATCACTAGTAATAGTATTAAAGAAAATGAAAAGAAAGTAGAAGAAAAGAAGAGAAGATAATAATAAAAGACAAAAAAATCTAATAATAATAATTTTTTTTTTTTTAAATTGTTACAGTAGTTTGAGGTAATTTTTTAATCTATGTTGAAATTCATGGATATTTTCTATAATTTTAAGATCAGTTGGCAGATTGTTAAAAAAAGTTATTCCTAGATATAGGTATGTGTTTTGCGTATGCTTAGTATTGAATGGCGGGATTTTAATGTTTTGTTGATACCTTGCGGATATATTGAATTGTAATTTATTTAACGTTTTTTCTTTAAAGATTTGAATAATTGCATATTTTTTATAAATTTTATCTACTGTAGGTACATTGAATATTGTAAAAAGCTTTTCAGTGGAATCATATTATGAATCATAATTTATATTTTATTTATTATTTATTATTCACAAATTGGAATACACGTTTTAATTCAAATGTAAAAACTATTAATTTATGCTAGATTTAAAAAAAAAATGATAAGGGAGGGAAAATAAAGATATTCGGGTGTTTATTTTACCATTTGTACCTGGTACACGATAAACGTGGGGCTATAAGTTACGTTCGGGGCATTCAAAGCGTGATCCTTAAAAATTTTATGATTTGAGATCATAACGCTACGGGCTCACAGAGGCGTTTTATTTAGGAAAAAAAAACGCTTTCATCATGTAGTGATTTTAAATATTAAGATGAATTGTTTGTCGGCGGGTGTACATACAGAATATAAAATGGAATAAATTATCATTCTAGGTTTAAAACTAAAACTGAAACAAAAGAGTCATGAGGATACTGTATGTGTTAGTGTTACAACAAAATGTATTTTAAAAAGTTTCTTGATGAAATTCAGCATTACACCTACAATAACAATGTATTCCATTTCATATTCCGTATGTACACCTGCCAACAAACAATTTATCTCAATATTTATAGAATCCAATGTACATTCTTGAGATACGTAAATTTTAGAATAGGTATTCCCAGAGAACGCATAGCTTATGATTATCGATTTTATTCATTAAATTTAGACAAAAAATATCATTGTTACAATACAAGCATGCATTAGGACATTAATTGTTTTGTGTTTAATTCGTAGAATTCCATTTAATTTTTTTTTAAATTTAATGTAAATCAAATGTTGTTATTAAGTTCTGCAAGGATATTTAGTTTTTATTATTTTCAAACTGCCTGGCATTAAACGCTGAAACAGCTGACAACGATAAAAACTAAAAATACTTGCAGAACTTAATAATAAAATTATTCAATTTGATTTACATTAAATTTAAAAAAAATTCCTTTAGGACGGTTTTTTCATCGAGTAGAGCTAGGTTAATTGAAAATATTTAATTTTGGATAAAAGCATCAAATTATGTTTTTTTTAAATATTATTACTATTTATGTACATTTTTAATATAACTTGTAAATTTTCATCTAAAAGCCTTTAATAGGCATAGAAATAAATAAATATTAAGTTTTTAAGTGTTTTTTTTTTCTTCTAAAATATTTAAATTAACGCCATATGTGAGCACGTAGCGTTATAATGATGTTTCGAACCTCCTTAAATGATTATAATACAAGACGGTCTCCGTTGTTGAGTGGTTACGATCCTTGGCTACAGATCTGGAGGTTTCAGGTTCAAATGCCAGTGGTAGGTATTATAATAGTTTTTTTTTATCAAATCTCTATGGCTGATGTGAAAGTTTTAATTTAAAAATACATATTTATTTTCTGAGAAGAATAAGTGCTAGTGAAAATAAGAAAGATAAAATATGACATGAAGTGATAATAAGCAACAAACAATAACAAAAACATTACATAAGTTATGACAGTAAACAGAATTTACTGTTATTATAATATATACGTGTACATAAGAATAATAAGGTTTTAGTTGGAGGTTTAAAATCACACGTAAGTACGATATTAGTGTTTTGAAAGTAAGTTTTACAAAAATAAGTATACGTATTGTGCTACTGGTGTAATAAAAAATGATGGCCTAAATAAGCCATTGAACAGTACATTGAACATTGTTGGTACCAGCAATAGGTGAAAATTTGGGTTGAATTTTAAATGTTTTAATTATTTATTATTTTTATTGAGATTTAAGAACCTCATCGTAATATTTAATCATTGAAGAAGATAATATTAACATAATCTAAATGAAAGATGAAACCGGACAAAAGGACGGAAACTAAAAATATTTCAGTCCCAGATGCGACTATGTTAATATTATCTTCTTCAATGATTGAATTTTAAAAGCTTAGCATTAAACTTTAAACAAAAGGGAACAAGGTAGATTTATGTCTAAGGGAAAATACTAAAGATGACTGTTAAGACTAAGATAAATTTATCTGTTTTTGTGTTTTTTATCCAAGATTTAATATATTTTTTTAACAAGAATTAATGTTTTGACATGCCACGTTCTCTTAAAAATGTGAATTATGTTTAATAAAATGAATATGCCTTTGGACCAACCTGTTTTGTAATGGGGCACTGCATATACATAAATACCATGTCATTGGCTATAATTATTTTTTTTTTGTGAAGTTGTTTGGACGCATGTAAATATTTTTTAGACATTGAATGCTAGGTATGTCTTAGGTCTAAAACATCACTTTCCAAGAACCATTGTTTGGATGGATAGGTTTTGAATTTCTGGTACACAATCACTTAGCCAGCCGAAGAATTGAACACAAGACGCCTGGGTGAGACCCAAACGTGATCCCAACTCAGCCACTGACTGGACAAATTGTATTATTTCACAATTTATTCATTAATATGTAGTATATTTGCCGCACGTTCCAGAGTGGTAGATACTGTCAGTATCGTCCCGTTGAAAAACCACCATTCAGAATCGAAGCGTTGTTTGAAATGGCTTTAGCCATGTTTGGTGACCAGATCTGAATAGCCAGGTCCTTCCCAAGCTTCCACTCTCCCATCTCTTTCTCCTCAGGCTCACAACATACCCCAATTGGGGATGCCATAGTCTAACTGGCTCCAGACGGTGGTTGGGAGCAGCTAGAGCTCTTGTGTGGTACACTTAAAAAATAACTATAAAAATTAGTAACGATTTCATAATAATTATTCAGGGATTAATTTATTTACTATTTATTCACGATTTTAAACATAATCCCTCTTCATTGAACGTATAATATGTTAAACATAATCCCATCTCTTTATCAAAATTGTGGTTTAATTGTGGCAAATTTAGTGAAACTAATATTATCAAGGACTATCAAACCTGGTACGTTTGATTTTAGTATCAAAATTAGCAATTAGAATCATTACATTTTAATTTACCCATGCCTTACATAATTTGGTTTTACCTGAAACTTAAAATCAGATAAAGCGAGGTGTACAAAGACGTATCACATATTAAAATTTTACTAAAGCTTCCCAAGTAGCTACTAAGACGATCTTATAAGTATAAAAAATGACTCTGACAATGTTTAGAATACTTTGACAGTACATTTATGATGTCAGTGTATTTCTGAACATATATGAAAGCTTCCAGTTTAAGGGGAACAGCTGCACGGCCTGTATCATTCAAAACTTAATTTTGGATTTGAGGCCAAAATACTCAACTAAACCGAATAATCTTTTTTTCCACCAAAAAGTATAGAAAATATCTATTACGGATTAGAATTGTTTTTAATTTAATTCTCAACTTAAATAATAAAGGCCATTTAAGAAATCGAATTTTCGCGATTTCTGAGGCAATTTTAGCAATTATTTGGGGGCTAATGGTGATTAAAAAACAAAAGTTTTTCTCCGTTAACTATAAAAATATAATGAAATATATATATATTTTTAAAAGTGTTGAAATAAGCATTATGATTGACTTAACTTTAAATTAAAAACGACATATTACGTTGGAACGCAAATTTTCCGTACTAATTTAAAAAATCGACCGAAAAAAACGTTTTTTTTTAAGATGTTTTGTTTTGTAATAAAATTTTATTTTACTTAATAATATTTATTAAACATTTTTTTTTAAATTACCATAAAGACGTAAATAATTTTCAAAGCCTCTACGAAATCGTGAAAAATTGATTTATAAATTTATAAAAACACTTTCTTAATACCACTCTTTTAATATATCAACATGTTTCGAAAGCGAAGCTTTCCTCATCAGGATATACAGAATACTAAAAAATAATAATCTCAAATATAGACAAGTGATAAACATCGAACACAATAATTTAAGAATAAACAAATTATAAACATAAACAAACAGTGATTAAAGTAGGTAATAATTAACCAAAAATGTTAATGAAAAATTATTATAATAGATTGATTAACAAATTTATATTAGCTATTAAAAAAAAATATTAATATAAATAAAATCAAATATGTAACAAGGCATAAAAATAAAATAATAATGGTTATTGTTATTAAAACACATATTAATAATATTTAAAAAAATGACAATAGTTATTAACATGAAAATAACCATTTTTTTAAATATTTAATGATTGATAATATTTAAACGAATATTAATACTTTTTCTAATTTCCATAATTTACAAAGCATTTTTATTAATTTATTAATAATAAAGCCACAAAGTTAATATCAATCTTTTGGAGAAAACATGATTTCTTTATTGGCCTATGTTTTATAATTAAAAGCAAAAATAAATAAAGTACTCTGATATTTACTTTTGGCCTTAAATCCAAAATTAAGTTTTGTGTAAAACAGGCCGCGCTGCCAAACTTCTTAAGTTATTTGCAATATTGATAAGTTTAATAGGTTCTAGTAAAGTGTCTTTAAAGCCTTTAACTGACTGTCATAAATACAACAAGCATATATCGATAAACTAACGAAGAATGATCTCAAATAATATTTATTACTCTGGACATAATCGGTCGATAAAATTTTGAACTTCATAGCCGAGGCAACGGTAGCATTGACGATCTCCGTGGTTGAGTGCTTGCGATATTTGGCTAGGAATCCGGAGGTCACGGGTTTAAATCGGGGCGTGCGAAAGTAAATTTTATTTCATTAGATTGTTTTATTTCACGGTTTACTAATTAAAAATAATATGTAGTATATTAGTGGTAGATACTGTCAGAATCGCCCTGGCGAAAGACCACCATTCAGAATCGAAACGTTGCTCGAAATGGCTTTAGCCGTATTTGTTGATCAGATCTGAATAGCCAGGTACTTCCCTATCTGCTTCTCCTCCTCGAAACTTTCAGCCTCAAAACATACCTCAATTGGGGATGCCATAGTCTCACTGGCTTCAGACAGTTGGGACACTTATGTAATAATCACTTAAAAATTAAAAAAAAAAAAAAACAAATCTGTTTGACTATCACAAATATTTCAATTCGAATTCTTCCATAATAAATCATAACGGCGCGATAAACTTAAAAAACTTTTTTTTTTTTTAATTTAAAAATAAATAAATTGGCATTGATTAGTTTTCCTAGTGAACACTACATCAATGTAGTAACTTTAGTAACACCCATCAGTAACATTCCCCCTCAAAAGAAAAAAAAACCCTTTAAATCTGATAAAGTTAAGTGCATCAATCAAGATGTCCTTTGTGTTTGACTGTGAGAGGTGAGGGAAACTTTAGAATACTTTTATTTTCCTCAGACAGAAGTGGAGGATTGGTTTAGGGTTGGAGACAAGCAACCCACTCAGGCGGGGGGAGGAGAACTTTTTACTTAGTGTCTAATGCAGAACCCTGCGGTGACTGCGAGATACACAATGCCACTTGGGAACCAAACAAATATCTTTAAAAACGTACCCCTTCAACAATAAGGAACTCCAGCCCAATATTTACAATTTTTTTATCTATAATAACGTTCAAACATAAATACCAATATATTTCTTTTTTTTTCTAAAGTTAGTTTTCATGGTTAATATAATTTTCAAAGTTTCAGTTTTTCAAAGGCCATCAAAACGCTCCAAATCTATGGCCGGTCAGTTTTGATCAGTTTTGAGGCTAGAATGTCAAATGTCAAAACAAGGATGAGCTTTACCCCATATAATTGTATATTCTATTCATGATCAACCATAACTAAACATAATTAATAAATTTATGTACCTTTATAGAAACTTTAACTCAAATAATAATAATAGCACTGAGAACTAACATTATCATAATATCCGTATTGATAATTGGTTTGAACGTGAATACTCTAATTTCTTTCATGAATAATAGTTGTTTAAATTGAACAACAATTATAGAGCTTAAAATCTCCCAAATTAAGTTAAAAATTGACCAAAACTAAATATGTATATATTTAAAATACAAAAACAAAATCGGAAAATAAAATTTTTCATACTAATCCAAAAACAGAATGCTCACGTGACGTCAGATGTTCCAAATGCAATGGTACCAACATAACACGGTATTTTGATGAGATGATTTTTTATACACTTTCAAATAATGCTTTATAAATTCTACGTATAATTATATATAATAAAAGTTACATATTTATAATCAGCGTTTGCTGATCTATAAGAATATATTTTTTTAAAGCCATAATATTTTTCACTGGAGTTTCTTATTCTGAAAGACTTCTAAAATTTATTATAAATATATGTATTTTCTTATTCTAAAGTCTTTTAAAACTATTTTAACTAGTGTAGGTAGGCATGTAAGTTGTGGATCCCGTGCATTGGTGGAAAACCGCAGGCTTTCTGACTTTATTAAAACATACCCACAAATTTCAGTAGAATCGCTAACGTGAAGGGGCAGTAATTAATACGGTTGTTTTTACCAAAGTTCGTTTAAATACTAAGACAGCAACTTTGATAACTTCACGACGTGTTGGTTAAATATGGATTATTTTTTTAACGTGAAACTAATAATAATAATATTAATTTATTTGAAACACACATTATTCATAAATGAATTTAAAAATTTACTTAGTATTCACCACTTTATAAATACACATTTATTTATTCTCAAATTTAAATATAAAAACAAAAACATTAGCCACTCATCTCACTAGGACAATCCTGTGTTGAGGTGAGCGGCTTCACAATTTAATAATAATTAGTAAATAGTAATAAGTAAATAATAATACACGAATAAAAATAAGTAAATAGTAATTACGCAAATGATGTTAAGTAAATATTAATAAGTAAATACTAATAAGTACACGATAATAAAAATAGCTAAATAATATGTAAATAAAATTATGTAAATAGTAATAAGTACATAATAATAATAATAGGTAAATAATTATATGTAAATAAAATTAAGTAAATAGTAATAAGTAAATAATATGTAAAAAAATAAGATTATAAGTAAATAGAAATAAGTAAGTTATAATAAGTAAATAATAATGATAATATCGAGCATACTTCAACATTGATTACAACATAACAACGCTTACAGGGCGCTGTTCGGTCTCCCTTGGCGATGCAGAGGGAAGGGTGCATGGGTTCGCTGCTTTGATGCCCCACAGAATAGCCGGGACGAGTCAGCGCTACCGGAGATCGGAAAATTGTGCAGGCCGTCGCCCAGTGGCAGGGCGCGTCTCTACATCATAGATGGAGAATTTCCCTCAAGCCACCGTAGCATAAGTGCTAAACATGTTTTTTTTATATTCTATTTCCACATCGTGGAATTTTTTATTTATTTTTAAATGTATTATTTTTATATGGGAGACAGAGTATTGCACTCACCGCTTTGTTCTGCTCAAACAAAGACATTATTATTATTATTATATTAACCACTTGAAACATCTCAATAATTAATACTAAAAATAATGTTACATAAAGAAAGTACCTTCCCCTCCATGCAACTATTCCACGAGGCTGAGCTGTTAGATATAAGAAAAAATTATTATCTACAGTGCCTAAAATATGTATTTTCAAGACAAAAACTATTCCCAAAAAACGAAAATCGCTCTAGCCACAGGATAAATAACGTACTTGAAGTACCTTTGTGTAAAACTAGGCTTTCGCAGAGACATGCTTTTTTTATTGCTCCTAAAATTTTTAATTTTCTATCTACAGAATGTAAGTGTCCACACACATCATCTTTAAACACGTACAAAAATGAAATAAAAAAAAACTGGATTAAAACCAAAGATATCAACCTTTTCCTGCTATAACTGTATGTTTTCCCCACTTTTCTTTCTTTGTTTTTCGATTTGTTTTCTTATTTAACTTAAAATCTTTTATTTAACTTACCTTCAACATCCATGTGTTAATACAAATAAACTAATATACTGTAACTAACTGATACCAGGTATACCCACGCACTGGCTTTGCCTATGTGGGATTTTTTGTTTTATATACATTACACATAGGTTGTTCAGATCCATTTATAATTTAATGTAAAAAAAATGTTTATAATCATTGTTCATTGTCTGTGTGAATGTATGTATCAAAAATTTCATTAATAAAAAAAAATTAAAAAAATAATATTATAAGGAATGACACGGATAAAGCGAAATCACCACTCTCAGCTTATTTAAAATTATTTTTATAAACAATAATTATTAGCCTGAAACACTCATCAAAATTGAAAAAACCTTCCGAGAAAAGATAAATGTCGCCGACCGCAAACCCGCCAAGTTAATCAATATATACTAGTGTTTCATTCAATAATTAGTGTTTTTATTATATTTCACCTGTAAAAAACCAACTTTATTAGTATGAGAAAGGCTTGTAACGGCTAAATCCCTCAATAGATGGCGTCGAGACAAATTATGTCTACATTATATTGGTGAAAAATGCTTTGACTTGTGAAATATTTATTAATTGATAAACTAAAGTTTTTCAGACAAAATTTTTGTGCATAGCGCAAAGGGTAACAATTATTTTTATAAACAATAATTATTAGCCTGAAACACTCATCCAAATTGAAAAAACCTTCCGAGAAAAGATAAATGTCGCCGACAGGACTCGAACCTGCACCCTTCTGATTGCCGGTCAGATGCTACCGATACCCTTTGCGCTATGCACAAAAATCTTGTCTTAAAAACTTTAGTTTATCAATTAATAATTTAAAATCGACTTTTTGACCATTTTTTAAATAAATTTATCTAGTCTATGGTTTTAATGCTGTCAGTAAGCCTATTATATAACAAAGGAGCTTTACAAGAAAAACTCCTTTGTCTATCTCCAAATATCTTGTCTTAATTATTGATAAATATTTCAAATGGAACGATCATATTACTGTATTAACAAACAAAATAACAAAACTAGCCTATATCTTCAAGACCCTAAGAAATATATTGGACAAAGTTACACTAAAAACTGTATATTATGCTCTTGTTCAATCTCTCCTTCCATATAATATTGTATGTTGGGGTTCATGTTAAAGACAAAAACAATATTAAACTTATCAAAGAGAAACATAATGAAGGAATAAAACGACACCACATTATTGAAACAACTAGAAAATTAAGAAGAATTTTATTAGATAAAAAAAAAATAAACATAAAATTCCAACGAGTGTACGTCGAAGATTGTTATCTATTCACACAATGCTACCACTGCCTCAAGTTCGGTCACACAGCTCAAAGATGTTTCGACAGGACACAGCCACCTATTTGCCGTCATTGCACTAAGGCACACATATTTTCCAAATGTCACAACAGAGAACAAAATCCAATATGCAACAATTGCTGTGTACTAAACAAAAGGTTTGATGTGAACTCTTCCACCGAACATCGGGTTGATAGTATAAAATGTGTTTACCGGCAAAAAATGCTTCAAATTGCTAGAGAGCGCATCGACTATGAATAAATATGGTAATTTATATCACCTTCAACTAACTTGAAAATGACTGAATTTATATATAATGCATTAGACGGCCTCCGCGGTCGAGGGGTAAAGCTCTCGGCTACGATCCGAAGGTCGCGGGTTCAAATCCCGGCGGGCGCAAGTAAATTTTATTTAAATAATTTGTGCTGTTTCACAATTAATTATTTAAAAAATAATATATGGTATATTTGCGCACGTTCCAGATTGTATTGTATTGTCCAGTTTATAAAACTGGGTGGTTATTATGTTGTGTTGTTCAGTTTATAAAACTGGGTGTTATTATGTTGTATTGTCCAGTTTATAAAACTGGGTGTTATTATGTTGTGTGGTCCAGTTTATAAAACTGGGTGTTATTATGTTGTATTGTCCAGTTTATAAAACTGTGTGTTATTATGTTGTGTTATCCAGTTTATAAAACTGGGTGTTATGCTTATTGCCTAACAACTAGGCGCATTTAAAATATTGCATCCCCAAGCCAAATAATTACATAAGACATATTGAAAAAAAAATCGATATCAAAAAGCATCGGAAATCTAGAAACTAATCTGCGTAATCGGGGGTGTTGCTACACCAGAAAATATGGAAACAACAAAATGAATGAACTAGGAAAATGCCATAGTCTCACTGGCTCCAGGCGGTTGGGAGCAGTTGAGACTCTTGTGCGGTAAAATTGATAAAAAAATGTATATAGAAGAAAAATTATGCCACTCCATAAGAGATTTAAATTTAATTTGCTCTGATAAAGAATTTACCTTATTTCATATTGATATAAGAAGTATCGAAAAGAACTTGGATGAGTTAATAATATCTTTAAAATCGTTAAATTATTTTCCGGTCATTATAGTGTTAACAGAAACGCATTCCGCCGGCGAACTAAAATATAATCATCCGGGATTCTCTTACTATGCAACAACTACAAAGTTAAACAAAATCAGTGGTATTGCAATATTTATATCTAACCACTATAATGTACTCCACATTAAAAAGATACACAATGTTAATAATGGTAAATGTATTAAATATTGAGTTTAAATACCAAAATAAATATTATAATATTATTGCCATTTATCGCACTCATACATCTGTAATATCACAATTTATAAATGAATTATAAAATATTTTATTAAATTTTAGAAATAAAATTAATATTATTGTTGGAGATATGAACTTAAATATTGCAAAAGACTACTCTAGTAAGGATAAAGATAATTATTTAGACATGTTAATTAATAATTATTTAAACATGACGGCCTCCATGGTCGAGGGGTAAGGCTCTCGACTACGAATCCGAAGGTCGCGGGTTCATATCCCGGCGTGCTCAAATTAAAAAATAATATATACTATATTTGCGCACGTTCCAGAGTGGAAGATACTCTCAGTATCGCCCTGGTAAAGACCACCATTCAGAATTGAAACGTTGCTTGAAATGGCTTTTTAGCCGTGTTTGGTGACCAGATCTGAATAGCCAGGTATTTCCCCTTTTCCCAACCTTCCTCTCCCCTTTCTCCTTCCCCTCCTCAATACCTTCAGCGTCACAACATTCCCCAATTGGGAATGCCATAGTCTCACTGGCTCCAGACGGTTGTGAGCAGTTTGGGACTCTTGTGCGGTATTCATATAAAAAAAATGTTAGCGGAACTTAATTATTTACCGTGCATAAACTCATATACGATACTAGAAACATTCGAGGTCAACGATCTTCATGTTTAGGCCATATATTTACAAATATTTCTAACATATTATATCCGCTGTCATTCACACAACCATCTCTGATCATTATTCATGTATTTTTAATTACAAATTCTGTAATCCAACTTTGCCATTATTTAAACAAGGAAATGTTTCAAAAAAAGTACTTAACATGGATACGTTAAAATGTAAACTAGAAGTAGAAAATTGGCTTGAATTATATCAATGTAATGATGTCAATAGTTGTTGTAAAATGTTTGTAGAAAAATTATCTAAGTTCATAAATGACTCAACAGATAAAATCATATCCAAATCCAAACTACCTAACTTCAAACCTATAAAACCACGGATTACTCACGGTTTAATAGTATCCATACGTCAAAAGCAAGCTCTTTATAGATTAACTAATCAACAGCTAAATAATGTCCATTTACTGAAACATTTTAAAGCATATAAAAAAAACTCCCATATATCATAAAACCTACAAAAGAAAGCTATTATAAACAGAAGTCGACACAGATTGAAAATGACAATAAAGAAGTATGGACGATTATAAATGAGATGATGGAAAAAAATGTATTAGAAAAATGAAATCAGCACTATTACTCATGATAATTCGAAAACATGTTGCAAAGAGAACCCTTCAAAAGCTGCAAACATATTTAACGAATTCTTTGGAAATATAGGAGAAAATCTTGCCAATCTCATAGAGAAAGATCCAAATATAACAATTCCAGACTGTAATATTGATGTTGAAAATAAAATTTTTACATTTAAACTCACCACAGAGGACGAAATAGTAACTATTATAAACGGTATGGAGGGGGGTTCTGCCCCAGATTTTGAAAGAATGACCAATAACATTTAAAAAAATATTAAAAACAAAATTTCTAAACCCTTAATGCAAATAATCAACGCAAGTTTGCAATGCGGAGTATTTCCATCAAATTATGAACAAACTACCATAACTCCTAAGTCTGGTAATCCCGAAGAAGTTAATAATTACCGTCCCATTTCAGTAATCTCAAATATTGCAATGAGGTTAGCCACAGATTACATATTCAAAAGAAGAAGGTTTGTTTGGGTAGAATATTTTAACACAAGATGTACCTACTTAAGAACTTTTTATTTAGATGTATTTTGAAAAATAAATGTTTGGAATGAAATAATTTTTTTAAATGAATGTTTCTTTATTTAGAGATAGTTACTTTGGCTGTCAAATCAAGTATGGCACCCAAAAGACAAGCGAGAATTCACTACTTCATAAATTTCGTAACTCACACAGGTATTAATAAAAAAATCTAATCATCAAACATTCTAACCATTCAAGCAATCTCAAAAAATTACCATGAAAAATATTTTATTTGAAATTATTTATTTTATTTACGGACCAATATCTAATTGCACAAAATACATAGCACAAAATGAAACAAACAAGAGCTACAGAAAAAATAACAGCACATACATAATACAAGAATGAAGAAATGACAAAAAAATATATATTTGAGAGAACATTCAAGTCATAGCCTGAGCACAGTTTTAGTCCATGATTTTAGACATTCTAAATTATAATCTAGATAAACATTCAGACTGGTACCAAAATTTTTGAAGGCCCTAGCTTGAGTTAACAAATCCCGACATTCTGGACGCTAGAGAATGGTACCCATAATTAGTAGAGTGTTTATTGAGGAAATGCAATTCATTGTTTCTGAGTCTACGGCAAGGAATGTTGAACTGAATGAGTGGCAACATAGAAGGTGAGTAAATAAAACAATTAGCGGTTTTAAAAATGCAAATACGATCAAAGTTTTCCCCACACTTTTCTAATGTAGAAATGTTTATGGTTTATTCAATTTCAACATATGAGTAATCGCCTTTTTCTCACCCTAATCTCCATGCAATTCCACGTAAGAAGCGATGTTGTACAGATTTAATAAATCAATAATTAAAAATACGGTAATAATAAGATCATAGCGTGAACTGTGAGTGTATTATGTTATCTAGGGGTTGTGCTGTGTGTGGAGAAGTTAGTTTGCGAAACACGACATTAAAAGTCCGCAGATTGACGCTACAAAGAGACCGGAACGCTCAATGGCTCCAAGACTCGGATGGAATTTCTCCGTCAGTATTCCGAGCATTACCAACCCATCCTACCCGCACCACCCCCACCCCCCTGTTACATTCCTCCCCGCCAGCTATTTCCATTTACTGTTTGTACTTTGTTATTCGCGCCGTTCGAAGGGAAAGGCAGGAGGTTAATCATTGAGACATTAAATAATGACTACTAATTTTATTTAGATACGATCGCGGAGGTGCGTTTTGTTGTTTCCGCTGGAGGAGGAATGCCTAGTATTTTATTACAGGGATGCTTTAAAAAAACATATTTTTGATTGAAATGTAACTCAAACTATTTTATGTAAGAATTGAAAGAGGTGGGCTTGGGCGCGAAAATGAGTAATCTTCAAGTATGTTGCCTGTTGTATTCTGATGATGCCGCGCTGATTGTTAACAGTATGGAAGATCTACAGTCCTTCGTATCTAGGACGAACGAAGTATGTATGAAGAATGAGCTAATTATGAATGTAAGTAACTCTAAAGTCATGGTGTTTGAAAGATAGAGTACGAGAAGAGTAAGTAATATGTAAATGATGAATACTTGAAGCAGGTCGACGAGTTTGTGTATTTGGGAAGTATGTTTACGAGAGATGAAAAGACTGATAGGGATATTGAAAGAAGGGTGAATGCTGGAAACTCCACTAATGGAGGATTGGACGTGGTTGGCACAAACAAAAAGTTATCCAAAGATGTGAAGCTAGCAGTCCACAATGGAGTGCTGATACCAACCCTGATGTATGGCAGTGAGGAACTGGCAGAAAAAGGATGAAAGTAAACTGAATGCTGTAGAAATGAGATCTATGAGACGAATGTGTGGCAAATCCATGTATGATCATGGGAAAAGGGCTGATGTAAGCGTAATGAGCAAGATTAAGAAAGGGACGTTTAGATGGTTTGTTCATGTAGAGTGAATGAACGAAGAAAGGAATGTAAGTAGAATTTATGACGCGAATGTGAATGGAAGAAGCAGCCGGGGACGCCCGAGGAAGACATGGCACAGTTAAGTGGATCAAATACTTGAGTCGGGCCATGTCAGAAGTCGGAATAACAGAAGAGAATAAATGAGACGTTGTATGAATGTGAATGAAGCAAGAAGTGTATGCCAAGATCGAGTTGTTTGGCGGTCCGTCCTTTCTGCCTACCCCTGCGGGGAAACGTCGTGATAGTTAGTTAATTAATTAAATACGTTACTGGGACATTCTGAAATGTCTATGATTGACTAATAACAATTCGATGATTTCATCCAATTATTATTGGAAAAATCACCTCAAGGGCGCTATTCTAACTATTCCCAAAAAACTAAAATCGCTCAAGTAACAGGATAAATAACCTACTGAAGTACCTATGTGTAAAACTAGGCTTGCGCAGAGACATGATTTCTTTATTGCTCCCAAAAATTTTAATTGTCTATCTACAGAATGTAAGTGTCCAAACATATCATCTTTAAACACATGCAAAAATGAATTAAAAAAACTGGATTAAAACCAAAGATATCAACCTTTTCCTACTATAACTGTATATTTTCCCCACATTTCTTTCTTTGTTTTTCGATTTGTTTTCTTATCTAACTTAAAATCTTTTATTAAACTTACCTTCAACATGCATGTATTAATACAAATAAACTAATATACTGCAACTAACTGATACCAGATATACCCACGCACTGGCCTTGCCTATGTGGGATTTTTTTGTTTTATATACATTACACATAGGATGTTCAGATGTATGTATAATTTAATGTTAAAAAAAAATGTTTATAATCATTGCACCTTGTTTGTGTGAATGTATGTATCAAAAAAAGAATTAATAAATAATAATAAAAAAAACATCTACGAGTATTCCGTGTAAATTTTTGTTATTTCATACATTCCTTAATTTTGGATTTGAGGTCAAAATACCCATCCGAACTGAATAATATTTATTTTTTAATTAAAGATTTAGTAAATATCTAGTACGCATGAGAATCAATTCATTTAGACACGGTAAAACTTTTTTTTTACATCACCGTTAGCCCCCAAATAATTGTTAAAGGTGCCTCTAAAATTTGCCACAAATCAATTCCTTTAATGGCCTATATATCATAACGTAAAACAAAAATAAATAAATAGCTTTTAATCCGTACTAGATATTTACTATACTTTTGATGAAAAAGAAGATCATTAGCTTTAGGTGAGTAAACAGGCCGCTCAGCCGTTCCTCTTAACACCGTGAAATAAACATATTATGCATTATAATGTTATATGTATTTCATAGGATGATTGTTCAGGGCTTAGACCAAATGAAACAGCGCAGGTACGTGAAATAAAAATATGTTCGTAAAATGAAAATAACTAATCTTATTACCTATCTCGTTTTTCCTCGTATTTTGTTTGTTTGGTTATGTGTTTTTCTAAGTATTTTTATTGGCGCTAGACTGTGTAGGTACTTCTTAAGGGTAGAGACGAGGTCAAAAAAAGCAAATCTTAACTTGAATTTTCCTGTTAGACCTATTTTCATTAGGTGTTTTTTGTTGTTTTTTTTTATTTGGTTTTTTCGCTCGCTTTCTTCATAAACTATAATTAATAAACTGATTTCGTAATTTCGTCTTTAACTAGGTGGGTCTGTATAAATACTAATGGTATTTTATTTCTTTCGGATACCATATAATATAATATGATAGCCATAACCTTTTCTTCTACCAGTTTTTCTAATAGTCTCTTTGATTCTATTGTGGTTTTATGTTGAATTTGTATTATTTTCCACAAAATGTTTTTACATGTATTATTACTGTATATCCTTCTTTGACTGTTGTTTTGTGTTGTTGTGTTCAGTTTATATTTTATTTTATTATAATTATGAAGTACGGTATTTACCAATTATATATGTTTATATATAACTGAACGAATAATAGGTTTTCGATCAAGTGTATGTTTTTGTATCTTTTGTATCTTTTTGTATCTTTTTTTATCTTTTTGTATCTTTTTTTATCCTTTTGTATCTTTTTGTATCTTTTTGAATATTTTCGTGTATTTTTGTATCACTTGTGTAATGTAAAAGTTTATCATGTCCCAAAATGAGTTTAATAACTCAAGGGATTGTTATGTAGCAAGACATAAAATAATAAGTATATACATATACATTCATATTATTATTTTTTTGCTTTCAAAATGAATTTTTCCTGCACGCGCTTTGCCATATAAAAGTGGTAGTAATTCTAAATAACGGTTTATTTTCAACACCGCATAGAACTTTTTTTGACTCAACTCAGGAATATTATCTGATCTAAAATGGGTGGATAGGTAGGTATTTACTATACAAGTTACAGATTTTTTAATTTTCTGTACAGGTGGCCAAAAGAGAAACTACACAGAAGGAATTGTGAAAGTGAGTGATTTTGTAATTACTGTATGTGCTTCATAAATAATAACAACAGTTTTATTCTGTATTATTTTAGTTTTTTGTACAATTAAATTTACAAATTAATTTATGTACTATTACATGTAACTAATTATTGTAAATTATATACTATTGGATACTTTACACATGGCTAATGATAACTTAAAAACGAATTAATTTTTTCATGCTTATTTTAATGTGGTTTTTACAATATATTTTAAATTTATGTATTGGTGTAATTTTGATTGGGACCGGAAGAGCATTTAACATTTCATCCCTTTATAAAATAAACGGTTTTGCATATTGGATTTGTTCTTTTTTCATCAGTCTGATTTCCTTACATGTTCCTGTATTATGTCTGTGAATGTCCATGTTGTAAATAATATTGTTAGAAAAATATTTTGGTAACAAAGCTGTGTCTTATTTTATGTATAAAAATCATTGCTTTCATTGTCAGCATTTGATTCACTATTATCCACTTTAATTCCTCTAACATTTTAGCTGCTTTTGAATATATATTTCGCTTTATTCGCATTGCTCTATTTTGGAGAATGTGTAGATTTTAGAACGATCACAATAAGCATGAGAAAATATATTATTTCTGCTGACAAAAATATTGCAATAACTTTTTGACAATAATTCAAAATATAGGAAATATTTAATCAATGTAGAAAATAAAATAAATAATAATTCAAAATATAGTTTTTTGTTCACTCTAGAAAATAGAAAAATTACAATTTCACTTATTTAACTAGAATGATTACCTAAATAGATACATTGCCAGTGGCGTGCACTCCCATCTTAAGAAAAAAACGTGTGTTAAAATAAAGGAAAGGTAAAAAAAAACAGCAAATTTCGGAAATTTATTTATTTTAACATATTTATACCAATCAAATAAATAAATTTACCATATTTTTGAAGACGAAAAACGTTATGAATCATAAAAAAATTCACTGATATTTATGAAATGCAGAAAATCAATCAAAACATGGTAATGTAGTTGTAAATGATTTTTGTTAAAACACAAATAATTTCTAACAAAACCTACCGAAAAAATTGTATAATAGTAATAATATTAAATGGATGTAATGTATATCACCCTTTTGGTAAAAAATTAACTAAAGGCTATGTACAAATATTACTTCTAATTCTCTATCTAATTATGTACAAAAATATACGATTGGCATGATTGATTAACTAATTTTCTTAAAATAGACATGCGGAATAAATTATAGTTCATGTAATATATAATTAATGTGGAAACTTGTATTGCCATTATTTCCGTTGACTATAACAATTAGAAAAATATGATAATAAAACGTTTCAAATATTTAACGCCCAATAAATTTCATACCTAAACTTGCAGAGCTACACACAGCTTACTTTAGTTCGTAGAGCAATGCATGCCACTGTACATTACAAATTTTATACACACCAATTATTAAAAAAATATATCAAATATATCAAATCTAATAATGTTATTATGTAATGATTTATACTGCGGTCTTTAAAGACACTGCAGTGCCTCCAATATGCTCATGGAGGGCGAGTTCCTGGCTTTGCATTCCTCATAAGAACCCGGGTAGCAGGATTTAGGGAGAAGGTAAACAAATCCGGAAATATCGCCATCATTAAATTCCGCCAAAGTCCAAATTCCAGCATAGAATCAAGATGGAGAAATATATTAGCTCCATCAATCTCAAATACAATAATTCACTTACATGTATTATATTCTCTCTATATTTCCATTGTTTATGAATATTTATTATCTATGTTATCTGTATATACTTTATGGGATGTGTGGGACTTCACTAAACTCCCCACATTCCGGAATAAATAAATAAATAATATTTATTATTATTGAGCTCCGCAAGTTTTCTAGTTTCTATATTTATTTATTATTGTGACAGCTGTTTCGGCGTTCAAAGCAATTTTCAAAGAGTTTGGAAAAATGAAATGGAGTTCTACGAATTAAACACAATAACAAATAATAACTTAATTATTTTGTTATTTTTTTTAAATATACTCGTACATAGACTTTTTTCTTTTTTTAATGTCGTCTGGAAGACAAATATATAAATTGTTCCCTCGTAGCTAATGGATTGCTTGTCAAATTGTGTATATGTGGTGTTTAAATATATGTCACCATTCATCATATTGTCTTGTAAAGTGTGTGTGCACTTGTGACGTTTGTGATTACATAAATGAGTTTATTTTTTATTTTAAATATTATTTATTTATGTATTCACGCTTAGAAGGATTTTAGATGTTGATACATTTATCACATAGTTGTACAAAAGAGTATAATAATATAGTTCATTCATAAAATAATAATTACAGTTTAAAAGAAGTAAGTAGCTACAATATAAGTATGTCGTTACAGCGTAATGAATAACAGTTTTACCTGTGGTTACATTATAACTGCAGGCTGTACAAAAGAGTATAAAAAGTAGCTTAGTACATAATATAATAGCATAAGTACAAAGAAGTAAGAAGGTACAGACTATGTAAGTAGATAGTTACCGCGCAAAGAGTTGGTAATAGGTTTATAATTATTATGATTTTGTAAAACGTAAACAGTTGTAAAGCGTGTTTACAATACAGCAAACCTTTATTACGCCCGATTGGGTGTTTTATAGAAACATAACATAACAAATATACGATAAAAAATTTGCACATGAAAAAACTTAATAAATTTTATAAAAACATTCAAATAAACTGATTTTTAGCCTAGACACGGTGTTGTAACGGTAAACATCAATTGAACTATTCTCAGTCTGTGCAATCTTTTAATGGGAGAATTCTCGAAATAATTATTGGAAGACGCAGGATTATTATGAGAAAAATATTATATTCATACAGGTTCCCTCGTATAATTTTCTGGTGGATTATAACATGCAGTTACAATATTATGAATCAAAGCAATGGTTATGAAATCATAAAGAGCATCATGTTTAGAAAAAAAGGCTTATATTTAGTTAGGTACCTAGATAAATATCTTGATAATATTAACATATTGTTGAAAGTTTAATGTTTTGGAAATTTGAATATTGTTTTTTATGCTTGATGGAAAGTCACCTTATTTTTATTAGCGTAGTTTTAGCAATGCTTTAGTTAGCTGAATATGAACTCCACGTATAAACCACTCTCTAATCTACGCATTAAAGTTTTCCTCCATCAGATATCCACTTCACACAACCAAATAAAATGTGGAGATTGTCTCCGATCACTTAACTCTCAGGCTGGGAAGAGGGAAACTTCCAGCGGTCGATATGAAACAAGTGGAGTGGAAATGATATCTTCACCTGCTCCAGCCCCTTCTGAGAACATCCCTAAACATCCCCTTATCAGTAAAAACAAATGTCTCCTATAAATAAGTGGAGTTTCCCCCAAATCGGGATCGATCGCTATTATACTGCGATCAGAAATGGGGGCAATGTGTTACTAGGGGTGAGTTGGGGGGGGGTAGATTTTATAATTCCTTGGCTGAATAAATATTATGGCAGGGATTATCCAAGTGGGAGTTAAAATGGTTAGATCCACTTGTACTAAGGCTTCTTATTTCGTATGGTGGGGGTGTCAGAGGGAATATCTAGGTCTGTGAGCCAGTCTAGGGCCTCAGGCGTCGCCCTGTGAACCTCATCAATTCCTGTGGGGATGAACGGAGCGGGCATTCGTTGATCACATGCTCGGTGGTTTGTATCCGAGCTTCTTACAATGTCTGTACTGCACCGCAATTACACATCGCTGAGTCCTTAAGGTCCCACCTGTGCATCATGTGGGCACAACGGCTGTAGGAGCACCTTGTCCTATCAATGGAGGACCAGAATTAACCTTAGATGAATACTTTAAAGATAGCTAATTTCATAGTATTTGATGAAAACTTACCCCTTTTTACTGTCTTAGAATAATACTAACTATCGGCTATCGGTAAGGGCTGTATTCGGTGTCCACAGTAAGATCATTTTATTGAATTAATAGTATTGTTTATTTTAATGTTATTAATTGTTTTGACTATTTATAGTTCAATTTAGTATGTGATTACACTTTTATATTAGGAATTAATAGACAACTAACCACAATTTTCTGTTTTTTTCCATGATTTAAAAAATGTGAAAGTTATAAATTCCGTCCACTGCATTATTCCCTCAACATTTCTCACGAAATCCTCAGTAAATAACAGTCTTTATGAACTTACTGTATAGGCATTTAAGCCTTGCTGGAGTATTGTATTATTCATCACAAATATAATCGGTGTTAACATTCGTGTTATTTTAATCTAACGAGTATCAATTACCCATCCACGTCAAGATATTGTCGACGCATTCAATCTATCCAAAAGTCAAAGACTTACAACCTTGGGCTGATCGAGGACTTTCTGGCGCACACGGGCCGGTATTTCAGTTTATTTTTAAGCTCGGTTTGAGGGATATATTGAAATATAGGCCCAGAATTAATTATTTATTTTCAAATGTTTTTTTTTAGAAAATTTCATTCAAGTTAAGAGGCCGATTTGATTCAGTGTTCAGGCTTTATAATATAGGTGGTTTTAATGCGTATAGTAAAAACGAATTACAATATCAATTGATTATCATATTGAGCATGAACCATCGTAAAATTGTATTGAGTTCAAAGACAGCAATGGACTGGAGATGTGGAAAGATTACCAGAAGATGACGGACACCGAAAATCATTACCACTTCGATGGCCAAGTGGAAGCTACCAAGAGGCAAACTGATGAAGAGGTATACTAACCGAGTGGAAAAAGATAGAATTTGGGATAAGAAAGCGGACCAATCCCACTCTGGGATTTAACATCGTCGTCATGATGATTTTAAGTACGTACATTAAAATTTAAAACTCGTGCTTTTTCATACTTAAATTGCTGGTATTTCGTTGTTCGAAAGATCAACACGAACCCGCCTGTTTTTTTTGTTAATATCCGCAATTATAAAACTGTTAGGTTCATGTTGATTTTTCAAACTAATACTGAGCAAAGCAAAAACTCTTCTCAAAGAAACCCCACCAGGCCCGCTGCCAGACCCTAAGTGGTCGATATTTTCCACCCCAAAGGCCGTTTTTCTTCCATTAACTATTATTTGTCGATTAAAGCTCTCTTTTTGCCAAAATGCGCTCGGCCCACTTTAAACACAATTTCCTAGGGTTTCTTCGTCTTTCAGTTTGTGAACACTAAATTTCAAATAAGTTTTATGAAATATTATAGAATATTGGGTTATTTTGTATCTTTTAAATTATTCATTCATCTTGCTTTAATAAAATTATGACCACAATGTTCCTTTAATTTATTAAATTGGTAATAATTTTATAATTGGTTTCGTGTTTAATTCTTAGAAATCAATGTAATTTATTGTTATTTTTATTTTAAAGAAAATAAACTTAATAGTGTTTTAATTAAGTTCTGCGAGTATTTTAGTTTGTATTATTAGGATAGCTATTATTATTCAATATTTCTTAGTACTTTCTGAAAATAAAAATAAATCACTGATTTACCAGGCACCTTTAAATTAATTGCTCTAATGTCATTCACGTCATTACAAAACAATTAAGAAAAACCTCATATCATTGAATGCGGAGAAAACAGATTTCATGTGTAAGTACCTCACAGAATAAAGAATTTTAATTATCATAATTATTTTCTGAGTAAATCGGTGTTTAATGTCAATAAATTATTTATAAAATTATTAATCGGGTGGGGTTAAATAAAATCATATTAGTATGTCGTCACAATGTGGCCTAGCCATAGATTGAATACGGTTTTGAACACATTGAGATGATTTTCTCACGAAAAACGGCGCTATAAAAATAATCCATGTATTATTATTATTATCTACCATCAACTTTAAATTTTCCACTTCCTCATAAATCCCTTCCTTCTTTGACGTTCTGTCTTTCTTATTTATATGTTGTCCCATTGTATCACATGTTATTCAATGTTCCATTGCTTCATTTTATATTTTGTCTCCCTCTTTCTCTATTTTGTATTATGTCTCACATATATACAGGGGCGGCTGGTGATATTTTGGTGTACTAGAGTGCTAAGATTGAAAAAAAAAGTTTTTGTTAGAGGGTTCAATTGACCAAATTGAACCCTCTAGCAAATATATTTTTCTACAATTTCTTTTATTTTTTAAATTTAAATAATCGTTTTTGCCACAGCAACATCAATCATGTCGTTTTTTTCAATATTAGCACTCTAGCACACTAAAAAGTCACGATCCGCCCCTGCCTATATATATGCATACTATACGTAAGTTTGTTTAGTTTTAAATTTAAATAAATAAGTAGTTCAAAACAAAGTGTTTGTTTAATTTAATACTAGCTGATGTGTACCCGGCTTTGCGGAGATTTTTTTTAATAAATTCATGAAGTTGTGAATTCTTGCTTGTCGTTTAAATTCCATAATTGATTTGACAGCCAAAGTAATGCACTGTGAGGACTATTACTATCTCTAAGCAAAGAAACAAAGAAACATTCATTGAAATTTTTATTTCATTCCAAACATTGTTTTTTCAAAACGTATCTAAATAATACAGTTCTTAAGTAGGTACCTACTTGTGTTTTCTATTTTGAAAATATTCTATTCAAACAAATTTTCTTCTTTTGAATATGTAATCTGTGGCTAACCAGAGTGGTATATCTATATGGGCTAACTTCAATACAACATGGCTGGTTCAATATTTTTCATATTAAATTTCAAATATTATATCAACAGTTTTACATATTGGATTTCATTCAAAATTCTCTTTAAACCTTCCTGAAACTAATAAGAACAAATTGTGCTATTTTCAGCGAAACCGGACGAGATATTTTCGAAAAAATCAAAAACACACAGACAAACATTCATTTTTATGTATAGAGATTTATAATATGTACGAAATTACCCACACAGTTAGATTAGACGGTCTTTTGTATTGAGTATCATCATACTTGCTTTTTTGTTTAATGTCCGTTGTATCCTGGGCCATTATATTCGAATTAGTATGAAATAAAATTATTTTCTTAGCGTATTATCTGGTGCCACTGCCACCTTTTCTATGTGGGTACTTTGCACGTACCTTAAAACATACCCCGAGGTATAATATTATGAAACGGGGAACCGAACAATACGTTTATCAAAGGTAGAATATGGAATTCGTTTTCTGTTTATTTTCGGTCTTTCCTGTTTAAATAAAATTGTTCTCATTTCCCAACTTCGGCGCGCAAATATCACAATGCTTTTTTTTCTGTCTGCGAGAGGCCTTTGGTATTTTTATGCAAATTCAAACCATTGCTGTCGCTTATCTGTGAACTATACATAGCATAGACCGTTCTCCGTCGGTGCAGGCGGAGCGCGGGCGAGAGTTTTGGAAACTTCGAGGGTTTATTTTTAAATAGGTCAAATATACTCAAAAATGTACAGATACTTATTATTCCAAGATATAGGAAAAACATGAAGGCGAAATGGTCACTCGAAGAATGAGAAACTAAAAAAAGAACCAAATAACAGGAAGAAAATCAATAAAACAGCAAAAAAAAAATCCCCGCATTCAAGGTACAGCGAGGTACCTGTAATCATATTCCATTCCTTTGATTGCATTCACAATAATACCAAACAGCCCTGAAGAACAGTATCGAAGTAGTAAACCAGAACGTGTATCCAGGTGTTACGGTGGATTGTAACATGAAATAAGACGTACAAATTTCCAACCTCTGTAAGCGCCTTCGAGCCATTGTTGGGATACTCTATAAAGTAAAATTTTATGTGCCTGTAAAAACTATGAAACTAATTTAATTGTGTCTAGCAGAATCGATCCTAAGGTATGGTATAACTTCTTGGGGACACACGTGTAAGACCGACATAAAAAAATTTCAGCTGATTCAAAACGCCATGGTAAAGTTGATTGTAATTAAAATAGTTTTTTACCAAAGGCGAGACATTGATATCATTACAAATCAATTAATGTATTATCTGTTCGTGCTCTTTTGTGGAAAAAAAATTAGTGCAGCATACATCTGATAGTCCGTATAAGGTAGTGGTGGATGATGTACACAATACACGATACACAAAATATAGGAATGATAGTGCCAATGTTTAAAAATAAATATGTTCAACGAGCCCTTGAATATATTGTTACATTTATATCTAACAAGTTCTCATACGAATTTAAAAACAATTGCTCTATAGCGAAATTCTCCCTGATGTTAAGGTGTTGGCTTTTGGAAAATAACCTTGTATATTGATGGTAACAAATATGACGGTCTCCTTGGTTGTATAGCTCCTTGATATCTGCTGTATTTATGCTATTTTGCACTTTCTTACATTGTCTATTGAACAAATATGATGGTCTCTTTGATTGTATATCTACTTGATAGCTGCGGGTATCTTTAAAATTATTTAAGTGTTACTATTATATTATAATAAGTTTATCCTCACTGTAACAAAGCTGTTTTTTATTTATTATTTTTCAATTTGTTTAATACTTGCTGATATTTTTATAATATTATTTAAATCGGTATTATGAAATTGGACTCTAGTATCAATATAACAAAAGTGTCATGCTGTTTTCAGATTTTCTTTTAAAAATATTTTTCCCAACTTGTGTACATTGATCATAACATGTATGTACTATAATATATATATATATATATATTATAGTATATATATTATAATATATACTGTTATAAATTTGTGCTACATTTGTATGATGATTGTTATTTATTGTTGTATTATATAATATTGTTGAACTAAACTCCCGCTGACAAGCTACATTCAGTGGCTTTGCGGATACAAGCTACCATTGTATATAATTAATATTGTACAATTAAAAAAAAAAATAACTGTATTTTTTTTAATTATCTTTATTTATTTTATTTGTAATTAAAAGAAAGTTATTTTAACTTTTTCAATTAATGCAAAAAACACTTTGTGACATCATTTTCAATTAAATTATTAATCATCATTTTGTTTAAAACACCATTTAATAAATAAATATCAACATGTTTCGTAACCATCGATTCTCTCATCAGGATAGAACATTTAGTGTACTATGTATCCAGATTAGGGAACCGTTGGTTTCGAAACATGTTGATACTTACTTATTAAATAGTGATTTAAACAAAATGGTTCATATAATATACATACATATTAATATAATGATCGACCGGTTTCGTAAGCACCCTTCCTTCTTCAGGACTATATTAAGACTTTTATTAAATTGAAGTGGTTCAACAACAAATTTATATTATAATTATGGCAAGTTATGGAATATTAAATTTTTTTTTTTACGAAAATATAAAGTAATTCTTAATCTTTAATAATATTAACTAATCTTAAATGAAACACGATACCGGAAAAAAGAAACAAAGAAAATGAAATAAAAAAGTATTTGTTGCATCTGAGATGCCCAGATGGTACTCCCAGGTGCGAGTGATACCTTTTTATTTTCTGTGGTTTTTTTTCGGTTTCGTGTTTCATTTTTCACATGAAACCGAAAAAAGCACGGAAAATAAAAAGCTATTAGTCGTATCTAGGTATATCCAGGATACCATCTAGATATATATATATCATTCGGGTAGAAACTTGCAGTAATTCGAAAAGATAGCAGTCATTAATATGATAATTTATTTGGGATAATAAATCCTACATTTGAAGAATGATATCGATTAAAATGAAGCAAAATAAACTGGTCTCATTAGTTCGGCAATAAAACGTTATCCCGCTAAGATAGATGTCCTTGGTTTATTTCCAAATGCGACTAATACTTTTTTTTTTTGGTTCCATGTTTCATTTGAAATTTGTCAATATTGTATTCTTCAGTGATTAAATATTACATATATCGTATTGTAACATTTTTGTGTACAGTGCCAGGGAACATTTTTCCCTCTTCCTGTGCCAACTGTGGTTAGAGGTGCATAAATGTGGAGATAATCTTCTCTACCCAGTGAGCGTGCTGCCTATTGCTACTGTAGGGCTTTTATTTATTTATATTTCAAAGAATTGTAAACTGTGTTTTATGTGTTAGCAGAACTTTTTTTTTTGTATATGAATACCCCACAGGATTCCCAATTAGGGAATGTTGTGTGGCTGAAGGTATTGGGAAGAGGAAGGAGAAGGGGAAGAGTAAGGTGGAGAAATACCTGGCAGACCTGGTCACCAAACACGGCTAAAAGCCATTTCAAGCAACGTGGTAAAGACCACCATTCAGAATTGAGTAGTGAAAGCACCAGGGCGATACTGAAAGTATCTTCCTCTCTGGAACGTGCGCAAATATACTGCATATAATTTTTAAATACATTAATTGTGGAGCAGCACAAATTAATTAAATAAAATTTACTTGCGCACGCCGAGATTTGAACCCGCGACTTTCGGATTCGTAGTCGAGAGCCTTGCCCCTCGACCATGGAAGCCGTCAAGCTGATAGCAATCTTATATTTAAAGATGGAATTTGGGCAAAGACGGAGGGGGTCCGTGCTGGGAGTCCAGCGGCCGAGGTTGGAGATTGGAGAAATTGAAGTTATTCCAATAAATCGAAAAAAACATATATTTTTAATTTTCACTTTTTCCTCTACTTATCGCCTCACGTGTACTAAGAATACCAAAGTATAATTACCAGTGCAGGATATTAGAAGTGCAAAGCAGATTACGGTCCTAAACTTTCCTCTTCCTCCGAGATAGATATCCGCACCGAGCGGGGCTTGGAAAGCGGGGCAGAGGAAGGGGGGTTGGATCATCCCCTATACGTTATTAACCTGGAGCTCGTGCGGAAACCTCCGCGAGACCTCAAGCGCGAAATCCGCACCGGAAGGAAATGCTATATTGGAGGGCTTCGGCGCTGGGGCGCTTGACGGATTTGTTTTTAATAATACGAAGAAAACACCGGAAAAACAATTTTATTCATAATTTATTTATTTATAAAATACATGATATTGAATTATTTTATTTATTTATTTATTAACGCCCCAAAGAGCTTTTACATATTTTAACATTAAAATGATTATGTGTACAGAAAGAAGAAAAAAAAGTTGACAAAAAAATAACATGATAAATAGTTTGTATATCACAGAAGTGTAACATATTTATAATATATGTAAAATAATGTATTAATGCATGACAAAGATAAGTTATAAAGGGAAAGGTTCTTAATTTTTTTTTAAGTAATAACTTTTACATAGAATAGACACATTAAATCACCATACTAGGCGGCTGCCTGTTTCATGGTGACCAATGGAGTATTGTTACTTATGAAGTCTAGTATAAACATATGGATTTAGTATATTAACATGCTGAAAATTGGAAAAAAATTATAACAGAAAGTAGAAGATAGAAAGGAGAAAAGGACATGCGTAAGGACTAGATTATAAAAACATACATAACGTTCTTAGAAATATGTGATCAATACATGAATTAGTCGAATCAGTGACTCTAGTAGGAGCATTAAAATGAGAAACAAGCCCGTGTTGAGTAATGAGATTTTTATAATCTAATGTTTGTGTTGACATAGGCGTAAGTAAATCAATGTTTAATGTCACCAATTACCGTTAGATCTTCATTCGGTGAACAGTTCAATAAGGGCAAGTCTAAGGATTTAAGGAAGGATGAAATATTTTGTTGTTTTGGTGACCTATATAGTGCTAGAATTGTGGTTTCGTGTCTAGCTCGGATTTAACTTGCTCCGTCTGACTGAGTCTTATTATTTTGTGTGTTGAAAACTGTAAGTCCTGCCAATTTTTTTTTTTTTTGAACTGGGGTAACTGTATTTCTTTTTTTTATTAACTGTATTCTTTCCGTTATAATTTTATGACTCTATTTATTTTATTATGTATCTTATATGTTTTTTTATTACTAGATGTGTGAAAATTTGCTTACATATAAATAAAGTTACAAAAGCAAACAAATTTGTTTTGATCTAAAATTCAGTTAATGTTTGAATGTGTGTTCTCATAACAACAGCGGGCATGCGTTTGTTATTTTATACTGACCTAACAGCAGGAGACCGGTAAAGTGGAGGAGTTTCCTAGATGCGGTCAAGACTCTTCAAGGGTTGTAACATTGATCATATGTTTATGTATGTAAATATGTAATAAATAATAAATAAACTTACAGATAACCGCAATGTGGATATAGTTTAAACATGTCATATTCAGATTCTTTTTGGCAAAAAAAAAACTTGTATATAAATAAAGTCTAGCTCCGTTTCAAGAATTTTGAAAAATTTTATTGCATTGCCTACATTATAAATTATATTTACTATATCTTTCTCTCTTTTTATTTCTTTAATAACCCTAAATTATTTTTAAAACTCTTTTATTGTTACATAATATATATATATTTTTTACTTTTAATGCAGTATAAATATTTCATTATAAAATGCTTATGAAAATTAAAAAAAAAAAACACAAAAAAAAGTATAATTATTATTATAATTTTTTTTTTGACCAAATAAACAATTAACAAAACTAAACTGAACAAGACTAAAAACAGATATTTAAACATGTTATTATATTTTGAACATCATTTCGGTATGGCTGATTTTTCTATCTTGAGGAAGAGTAACTTCATTTTGGATGTCACACGGATTTATATTCACATGAAAAAGTTCTCAAAATTGCCAGCCACTGGCACAAAAACAAAGGAGTCCCAATCTTCACTCGCTTTCTCATTAGCTATGCAAAGTGGTGCAATTAACGAGACACCATAAAGATATGGGAAGATCGATAAATCGCAAGGGCCATAGCCAAAATGTTATTTTCCCCGCATATCGGATATCCAACCTCATTGTAGAACTTAGTCGACATGACCGATGCTATAATTGTGTGTTGTTGTTTTACGTATAGTATAGTACAGCAGATGCTTATTACATAAGATGTTATGATTAAAATAATTAAGTCAATTTATATTTATCTGTAATTTCTTAAGAATATTGGTATTCACTTTGTGGCGTCATTATAAATTAATTAATTAATTACTATTATTTTATTAATTGTTTTTGTGTTTAATTCGTAGAACTCCACTCAATTTTTAATTTATTTAATGTAATTCTAATTTAATAATGTTATTATTAAGTTCTGTAAGTATTTTTAGTTTTTATTATTGTGACAGCTGTTTCGGCGTTTAAGGCCATTTTAAAACTGTGGTTAATTCACATTGTGACGACTTATTTATAAGATTATAAGTCAGCAGCTTAGAGTTGCTATAGGAATGATGTTTTGTAGTTCCAACATAATTTATATCTAAAATTAAATGCCAAGCTGCAGATTGGTTTTTTTCTGTATTCATTGTTTATTTTGTAAAATGATGCTACTTTTTTAGATTCTAGTAACTATGAAGCAAGGCTCTAGGCTCGCGTATGTATGATGTGCCTTATTTGTAGTCCGGTCCCTCCTATCAACTAGCAACTAACCCCGTATAATGCGTGTTTGGATTAACATGTCCAGGCTTCCCGTTTGCATTCCTATTTTACAAATCCCGGAATACCGGGGCAGCAGAGGCCGGCGGGTTAAACCATTACCAAATCCTTTCAAAGGTGTTTCACTTAAAAGTAGGGCTGGCGCGGGGCAAACGGGCCAGACCTCCGCCTGAGTAATGCTGCCTGCGGTTAACCCCTTTCTGATATACCTACCTGTCTACAGACAAATTTTAATGGGAAATCCTTCCGCATGATCCTTTCAGCCTGCGACGGCTTACAAGGATAAAAAGGATGTGTTTTATTTGAGTGAAATTCCCCGGAAAACGAAGTGCGGTATTTTTTCCGATGCGGTTAGGAAGAGAATCATTCAAACGCGTCCGAAATAATTCTTTGCTTTGTTTTTACCATGTAACATGCCGTGTACATACTTACGAGATATATTTATTTCATAATGTTTTACAAAAGTCGCAAAAAATGTGACCTTACTGGGGTACCCCGTTCTAAGGTCACATTGTACATGGTTTTATATATGAATTATAAATTTTGTGAAGTTTTTAAAGTTGTAGGTATTTAAAAAAAATTAAGTAAGTTTTCGTAATTTTGTTAAAATATTACTAGAGGAAGAACGTGTAATGCAATAAATGAATAAAAATTCCAAAATCTAGGAGAAAACATACCGTGACCGTTAAACTATGTTAGGTTTCAACATCATATCTATTGTATATTCTTCCCCCCCGTGTCCATAATCCATATCCTAATACTTTTTTTGAAGTCGGTTAATTTAAAAAAAAAATTGAAATTTATATTTTATAAATAATTAGATAGAAAATAGGAACTAATATTTGTACAGCGCCCTTGAGATGATTTTTCGTAAAAACGGCGCTACACAAATCATCCAATTATTAATAAGAGATTTTTCATATCGAACAACAATTATAGAGTTTAAAGTCATTCAAATTGAATTAAAATTTCACCAACGATAAAAAAGACATATTTAAAATACAAAGAAAAATCAACATTTAAAAATTTCCATACAAATTCAACAACCGACTATACGCGAACCTCCATGTGTGACATCAGATGCCGAAAGTGCCAACCGAATAGGGCGTTTTAAAAATAATATCAAATATGTTCCAAGAATTAAACACAATGAAAATTCATCGGTTTTTTTTAAAATAATTTTCTAATTTTTGATTTGTTAGTGTAATGTTCTTCAAGTACCAGTGAGTGAGATAACTTAATGTATCTTCAGGAATCTTCAGATAAAACTCGTAGTTCAATAAAGTTACAAGTCTTGTTTATTTACGTGCATTACAATAAATAATAATAGGTCACAAGCGACTATTCCAAAACGGCTTTGTAAATGATTCTGAACCTTCGCCAAGCTCTGAAGAGCTCGTCTGACAAACACGAACGTAGTTCGGCTATCTTCGTAAACGTTCGGGGCTAAACCCGAATCAAGTGACATATTTTGGGTATTTATTATTTTTTTGTGAATATGTTTGTGATTCACCGAGTTTTTTTTGTTGATACATCTCTTAAAGCGTGTTGTAAAAAAAAAAAAATTCGGAATTTTTCCATTTTTTTAAACATTGAATTGAATAGGCACATCTTGTCAGCCCTTGTGGATTGCACGTCACTGGCGTCATCATACCTCACCTGTATCGATATTTATTCCTTATTGCGATACATTCACCATATCAGTGACCTTTCCTTTCAGGTATTTTGTAAAAAAAAAAATTATAAGAAGATATTTCCATTCAGTGTCCGCCGGGTCCATTGACATTG